>JACYVW010000245.1:0-43554 GCA_023065735.1 Coffea humblotiana | reverse complement strand
AAAATTCTCCCTATAATTTTAGTTGTCAACTACTTTGACCCCTTAAATAAAAACTTTGACCCCTTAAATATAATTATCAATAATTGTTTTTGTTATTTTGATTAATTTCTTTAGATAAAGTATCTTATATCAAACTAGCAATTAGTTTTTTTATATATATAAAAATATACCATTTGTATCTACATTACCTTACGATTAGTGCTATTTTGGAACGACAATTATTAAAACAACAACTAATATAACACTGTATTTGTTATATAGAAAATCAAAGATTATATAAGGTAATTAGTACTATTTTTCAAACAAATTCTTATAATAGACTAACTCTTAGATTTTTGAAATGCTATAACTTTAAAATAGCAACTAATATAACACTGTATTTGTTATATAGAAAATCAAAGCCAAAAAAAAAAAACCAACTACCATACAAATTAGAGAATCTTCAACCCGTTTTTAAACGCTTCTTAGTGATAGTGGATAGAAATGGTATATAATCTAATTTTCACATTTTTTTCTTTACACTTAATCTTTAGTTTTTAAAATCTCTTATTCCTAATTATAGTCTATTGAACTTTTGTGTTTACATTTAGTGTGCTTTATTTGATATAAAATTTTTTTTGATATTATATCATTGATGGTTCATCCCCCCAAACTAAAATCATGAATTCGTCACTGTGTATAAAGCACAATTTGCATGTACAGAAGATCCACCACAAGTTAAGTCTTCAAATAAATAATAGAATATTAAGCCGCCGAACAAATTTGTCCTTAGGTACAATATATAAGAATTCTAATTTTTCCTTTTTTATATAATAAGAATAATTTCATCCCAATGTCTTACACTAATCGTAGTAAGTATATCAACATGACGTGGATACATAGATTTTCAATTGATACGACATATTAAAAAACAATAAACTTGATCATAACGTTGAAAGCTCCAAGGGTATCTTCTATCAAATAAATATCATTGCAACTCCATTAATTAATATGCTCGTCTTCCAATAGTCAAATCTAAAAAAACCATAAAAAAACAAAACATTCTCATAAGAATATCCTAGGAAAGAATAAAACTTCCACTATAAAAATGTACAAAAGAAGAATTAAATTGCCAACCAGTTTCCCCGTGTGGTTATGTGGAGTTAGGGTGCTATATCTTCAGTCACTTTTACCCTGCAAATGCCTTGATTAGGTAGAGTAAATTTGTTTCACTAATTTTTTTCAGAAGACTGGCAATCAATTCTTTCTGGATCGTTATAGATGCCAAAAGCATTATCCTGATTCAACTGATTTCATTGTGAACTCACTGTGTCTGCATGTTTGACTGGTGCGAGGTAGGACTATAATCCTTATCAGTGTAGTTACTATTCTACTCTGATATCCCAAATTTTGTATTGCTACCCCAAACTCTTACTCAATAGAGCTATATCCAGTCGTCCTCTCCTGGAGTTTTCTTGAATCAGTTTGTACTAGTTCTGATTAAACATGGCAGACTTTGAGGCTGACCCCTGTACAACTCCATCTACCTCTCTCCACACAAAGCATGGTAACTTGCCAGATACCAATCATGGATCAAGTCACTCAGTAAAAGAAAAAACCACCAGGATCAGGAGACAAGAATTAAGTATTACTAATGGGGAAAATAGACTGGGGACGATGATACCTTGATGGAGAAATGTCTTGTGAGATCTTTCTAGGTTCCATGCTTGCATCAGCAACCTTTAAATGAACAATGTTATACTGCATATATAGATGAAGATCTTACTGTATGAGGGTGTTCGGATATAAGTTGAGCTAAAAATGGGACAACTGAAGAGTTTAAGGCTTTTCTCTTAAACTTTTCTCTGTATTCAATAACTGGGCTTTCTTTAGTTTTTCTCTACATAGGATCATACATGAATAGATTTCCCTTATACAATCTTCTGTACCTACGACCATGCATAGCATTTGGGTGGTGCATATTTTTTATTTTTTATTTTTTTGGGTGATGCATATTATATTGCCAAAAAAATGTGTAAATGGTGCCAGTCCTGTATCATTGCAGACTATGGTGCATTTGAACTTTTCAAGAATTCGTTTTCACCTCCATGTTTCGATATAATATATATATATATATATGTATGTATATTTTAAAAATTTCGGCATCTTATACTATTTCTTATTTGTTTTTTCAAAGGTTGGCTTGTTTGCTTCGGGGAGATCACTACAAAAGGATCTTGACCAAATTGCTGAAACTGCCGGTACATCCAGAGTAGAGATCTTAAACTACATATTGACTGGTAAAAATTTCTAATGTCTTAGTGTATCAATCCTTTTTTGATTTCTTAAAGGTGGACCATAAAATGGCGCATTATTCTGATATTTATATTTTAAAGTAATTCTTCATGTTTAGGATGACTGTGCATCTAACTCGTTTGTTTTTTGTTTTGAGAAACAATTATCTCTGCATTTATTCAGTGTTTGATTGCCAAGAAAGGCATGGCATGTAGTTTAGTTAATTTGTCATTTATGTATGTCTGGTTAGTAGGAAAGCTCTACAGTTTCTCATACTTTCTTAAACTTTTTTTTTCTTTTTTTTGTAAAAAGAAATTCTTTCAAGCTCTTGGTTCATATGGTTTACATCACTTTTCGTTTACCTGAGTTTTGTTGCATTTGAATTTCCCCATATTGACAGAATCTGAACACAGATTGATGAAATGAAGGAACATCCTTCCGCGTAGGATTTGTCTTTCATCAGAAGCATAAGCGGCTCATTTAATTTACTTCAAAGTCAGAGATGAAGTAAAGAGTCATTTTTACTGCTGAATCTGTGCACAAGGGCTTAGTCTACATGTTTTTCACACTTCTCTCAAACAGTATTGTTTTAAGCCAAATGAATATATGTAATACTCTCCATTTTGGTTGCAGAGACCATAGGAGATTTGCTTCATCATCCTGACTATTGCATCTCTGCCTATTCATCTGTAAGTGACATACATCTATGTTTTTGCTCAACCGGAACTTCAACTGGTCTTGATAGCAAAGTGTATTAATCCCTTGTTTAGATGCTCAATTTTATGGAAGAAGAATTTACTTGATTCTGATTTTGACCAGAATCCGTTAGATGGTAAGGGAAGCTATTCATCTTGTTTAAATTTTTGACACCCGTAACTTTCTTCTGATCAAATTTAAATGCCTACCGAAGCGCATATTCAACTACTGATGGGGCCAGGGGCTTGACTATTGGGAATAAAATTAATAACTTCTCTGCTTTGATTTGTTGGATTTTAGATTGGTCTTTACATTTCTTTTGCCACTTCAAATCAATCGATGAACTAAGTCTTTAGTTTGGTTTCAGGGGTTTCTAAAGCCTGCATTAACATTTAATTGATATAAGCCCTGATAAGCCTCCAGTGGAGATTAGTACTACACAAGGGTACTGTCATAAATCAAACCTGCAGCTTTCTGGTCACACTGGACCAACTTTACCATTGCCTCAAGGCTGATTGACCTGCAAATATCTCACTTTCACCATCTGAGGCACCTTTTTTTCACCTCTCTTTGGTGGTTTGAAGCAACCTAAGGGAAAGTTTCTGCAGAATGTACAAACCCTGCTCTGTTTATCAGCTAGATAGTTTAATAGGTTCTTCAGCAGTGCAGACTTAGTCTTGCTGTGCAGATTGTACATCATCCTATCAAGAATAATATGTGCATGAGGAAGTGGCATTCTTCTGCCAAGTAAATTAGTAACATTCTATCAGCCACTGAGTTTTTGCAGCGTAGTCTTCTTTAGCCAACCTCTTCATTCTTATTTTTCTCGATGGAAACCGTTCCTCTCATATGCTTAAATACATTATTCCATGTGGATCATAAAGACGCATGTATTTACTTATGATTTTCAATTTTCAATAAGGGGAGAGAGGTCACAAATATTTTGCATGGTGGAGATTTCTTTCAATGTCTGTATAGCTTTCAAATTTAACATACTCTAGTTTGTATAAAACAGGATCCACTGCTTGTACAATTCGTTTTATGTGGTCGTTTACAAGTCAATAGATCCCATCTAATGTATTCGTTTTCGTAATGCTTTATGCACATCTAAAGAAATGGTGGAACTAGGGCCAAAAACTTGAGCGGCCAGTAAATTATTAGTCGGATCAAGTTTGACCATCAAATAATTTTTCATCATAAATTGGCCACTAAACTAACTAATCAGTGCACCTGTGACCATTGTATCAATTAATACTCTTAATCTATGAAATAAGTAGAACTTGTGGCAAAGTGCAGGGGCAGTTTTGTCCACCACTTCCGCGATTAAGAGCAAAACTATGCCACTTGTTATGCTTATTTCATAGATTAAGAACATTAATCGATACAATGGTCATACATGTACTGATTAATTAGTTTAGTGGCCAACTTATGATGAAATATTGTTTGATGGCCAAAACTTGACCCGACTAATAGTTTGGGGACGTCGAGGTTTTTGCCCGTGGAACTATTATGTAATGGTAAATCCATATTGTGCGGATAGATTATTTACTTAAAGAAATACAATGCCTACCTTTTGCGAAAAAGAGTAGTAGTTTCCCATCATTTCCTGATCTACTGCAACATGTGATGCAGGCTGACATCAAGAGGAGCATTGGATGAACGTGGTAAACTTGATGAGGAGACACTTGTCAATGTAAATAACTCGATGAAGAGAGGTTCAAAAATTAAGGGATCAAGTGGGTTTAGTAATGAAGAGGTGATTTTTGGTGGGTATTTGAACCAATCTAAATTGGCCCTCTCTTAGGTGAGGAGTAATGGATTTGCTTGTCCGAAGTAAAAGGCGGGGCTTCTCCCCTAGGATCACTGCGACGCTCAAGTTAGTAGATCATTTCCTGATCTACTGCAACATGTGATGCAGGCTAACATCAAGAGGAGCATTGGATGAACGTGGTAAACTTGATGAGGAGACACTTGTCAATGTAAATAACTCGATGAAGAGAGGTTCAAAATTAAGGGATCAAGTGGGTTTAGTAATGAAGAGGTGATTTTTGGTGGGTATTTGAACCAATCTAAATTGGCCCTCTCTTAGGTGAGGAGTAATGGATTTGCTTGTCCGAAGTAAAAGGCGGGGCTTCTCACCTGCGATCACTCCGACGCTCAAGTTAGTATAGAGAAAAAATAAGTAGTAATGAACAGTACGAGTGCAATAGTGCGTTTACTTGTCGGGAGTGAACATGGGGTATTTATAGGGCAGGAGTGGAGGACAGAACGGAGGGCTTATGCTAGCGGGTCCACACCCTGACGATTACGGCTCTGGCTCTGCACCTGGAGGTCTAACTCTGACACTGTAGCGCCTGGACAGGCTGACGGGTGGTTCTGCGCAGTGGCCACTAAGAGTGTCAGAAGCTTTTCAGACAAAGCAAGGGCCTTCAGTGTGATGTCAGGTAGGTTGACATCACACGCGTGGAGCTGGTATGGATGGCTAAAGTAGAGGGGTCTTCCGTGGTTTGGATTTGAGACGCAGCCGAGGTCAGGCGGGAGGAGTCATGGCCTGAGGACGTCCCGCTCTGTGTTGAGGACAAGGTGGCTTGACCTCGGCCTATACGAAGGCCGAGGTGACCATCCTCAATAAGCCCCCCAAGCCTCGGGAATGCGGAGGTTTACGAGGTCCCGAGGTTTCAATATGCCTAGACCGTACGGCTACTGAGGTTTCGGTGTGTACCAGATAATGACGGGGGCATGACCCGTGGACAAGTCAATCGAGGGGACGTGGTAGACAAGGCGGTTATGGGTAGCTGAGGCGACGTGGTACAGAGGGAGGTTATGTGCAGAGAACGTGACAGTTGAAAGGATGGGACATTAATGAGGAGATAGGTAGACACATCCTTTTGAATTTCAAACGTTACCGTCTCTTCACATTTTGGCTGCCTCTTCGCATTCCTTCCAACCCCTATAAATAGGGGGTCCCTTTCACCGCACTATCCATCATTTTCCGTCTTCACACCATACTTTTGCAAATTTGAGAGCGTTGCCGAGATCAGCCTTTTCAGCCGAGGTCTTTGTTCCAGTTCGATTCCCTAGTCAACAGTAAGTATCTCTCTTTTCATCTTATCTTTCATACATGGCTAAAACGGCTAAAACCCACAAAGAGACCGTGAAACCGAGCTACCATGCCGAGGAAGGGCCGGACCCCCCCAGAAGGTGAGGCCTCGTTTAGTCCTAAGGAACGAACGTCCAGTGCCGAGGAACGGGCGTCCAGTGCCGAGGAAGGAACAGCCGAGGCCGCCTCGGAAGTGGAATCCTCCGAGATGAACGAGGGCGGTTCTGAGGTCGTGTACAATGATGATCTCGGGACTGAAATCCCCCACGATGAGGGCGTGCTAGAGCCGGTCGCTCCAAGGGACCTCTCTAACATTGACTTCGCACAAGATGCCGAAATTCAAGAGCCACGTCGGGACAGATAGGGTCGAGAGGGTGATCAGGAAATACCCCTTTAGGGCAGGGTATGTCATCAGGTCGCTTGAGCTGAACCACTCAGCCAAGAAGCCCCCGATGGGAGAAGTCGCGATCTATTTGCAACAACTTGAGGCCGGGTTGAGAATGCCGACCTCAAGATTCTTCCGGGATGTACTCCAGCATTTTGCGATTAGATCACTCAGTTCATTCCGAACGCTGTCCGCATCTTGGTGGGGTTCTCCATCCACCACGAGTCGCATGGACCAATCCCAACACGAGCTTCTCCACCTGGGTGTATCGAGTCTCTGACCCACGGAGGGCTCGGCTGACATAATAGACGGGTACCTGAGTACCGTCATCTCGGATGAGCACCGCGCTGACGGTTTCGTCTGCCGCGGACAAGTAGAGGTACAGCCATCTTGAATTTGAGGAAAAGATCAAGTAAGAAAATTTGTATTTAAAATGGAGAAAATATTTGTTTATTCAACCAAACCACTCTTAGACATACTTGTAGTTGTTAGTTGAATTAGTTGAGCCATCTTTAAACCTTTCTTTAGGACCTAGCAGTGGATTTATGGTAGACTGATTTCAGTTATGATGGAAAAGATCAAGTAAGAAAATTTGTTTTCAAAATGGAGAAAGTGTTTATTTGTTGAATCAAACCACTCTTAGACATACTTGTAGTTGTTAGTTGAATTAGTTGAGCCATCTTTAAACCTTTCTTTAGGACCTAGTAGTGCATTTATGATGGACTGATTTCAGTTATGTTTCTACTTATTTCCTTCCATTTCTTTAAGCATGGGCACTTTCTTTTGTCAAGGTAGATAGATACATCTTCAAGAATTTCTAAAATCAGGAGCCGCAAATGTGAGAGACTCCATGGCCCCCCTTGGCTGAAGGTATGTGATTCCATATTTCTTAAATGGCTTTATGCTGATATTTCAGATATTGATAATAGTCCGAGATTACATGGAGCAGTTACCATGTTTATTCAAGCATTGTGCATATAGATGCCTATCATGTTATCTACCATATTTCTGAACCTCAACAAATTTGGCTCTAAGATTCTAGTGGTGGTCATTTTTTTGAAACTATAAATTCAATGACTATTTTGAAGGTTCTATGATCAATAACTTGGCTATTTGCATTCAGGCAGTGCAAGGCGCACTACTAAGCAGTATGTATGCAGTTCTTGACTATGCACAAACTGGTTTGATTGCTGCAGTATTTTTTCTTTAAAGTAAGAGCACTTCACCGAGATTATGTCAAATCGTACATTAGCAACTTTATTTGATTCTTTCTTTATCTTCATGTCATTGTCTTATCATCATTGGTTCATTTGATTTTTCTATTGGTTTCATCTTCTTCTTTATTTATTTTAAAGTCCCCTTCATCTGGGGTCTGTTTTTCATTCTACTAAAATCTCTGTTTGTTTCAGACTTGATCATGTTGAATCATGCACCTAATTAGTTGTATTTTCTTTTTCATTGTTGTCCTGTACTCTCTCTCTCTCTCTCTCTCTCTCTCACTCAAAGAAACATAGACATCCACACAAGATAACTAATAAAATTCATGACTTTTTCATTATTGATGTGAATGTCAGATGATGGAATGGTGGTACCAATCTGCTGAGGAGAGAATGTCTGCTCCAATAGTGTATCCCCCGCCACCGCCTTATCCTCCCCCAAAGGTGAGGTTATTTTCTTTTAATGTGTAGGAAGTTCCGTGAATGGTTGGTAGCTTGTTAAGATTATATTTTCTTGCATGTAGGATATTCTTTTGTATATTTTCTTGCATATAGGATATTCTTTTATGACTTGTGAGAAAGTCGTGGTAATTGTTATGTTTCATATGAATAGTTCCCATATTTGAGTTATTCCTACCTGACACGTATGGCTCACCCTTGCCAGGTCTTGGGAAAATTTTGCATGGGGGCACCATTGATGGTAATAAATGAAAAAAAATAACAATCATAGGTGCAGAAATGTTATAATGGTTAGGTTTCTTACACAAATTGAAAAAAAATGAAAGAAAAGGATAGGGATGAAAAAATATAAAGGACTTTATGAACTTTGTGTTTCTATAGCCATTTGATGTTCACACACAGATTATTGCTTCATTTTGAAACAAGTTGCAAAGGAGGGAATTCCACTGCCTCCAGATAGAATGTTATGCCCTTTGCGTTCACAAAAGCGTGTGAACGCATCAGCTGTAGCTATTTCAGGATTTGTCTTTTGTTATTCTTGCATATTTATATAAGTCTCTTAGGTTTGTTTCTCCATACTTTTGTATTGATCATGGTAAAATTGCAGAACTACTGCCAAATATTGTTTCTAAGTGATGCTTTCTCTTATGTCGCATTTCAGGAAGCTTTTATCATTTTTCTATATAGTGTATGCTAAACTTAAACAGTAAATTGTACACTGTAGCCAGAAATTCAATTTTGCAACTAATTCTTTTGGTTAATCATACTAGCAGTTGCTTGTTACCCCAGTTCAGTTACATGAGATTTGCCATTTTCAGTTACAATTCGATATTGTTTTGAGTTGATGATGGGTTGGGATGCTAGGCTATCTAGATCCATGTCTGTCTTTGTTGTTGTAAACTGCTGCAGTATCTCTGATGAAAAATTATCTGAGTGTTGTCTCTTTTGGTCAAAATTTTCTGTAGTAGGATATTTTGTCGTATCTCATTTACTTTTTAAGTTCCAATTCTTTTATGAACAGGACTGTTAGGTCCTTTTCTTTTTCTTCCTTTTTTGGTCGAATTAATGAATGGAAGATTGTAATCGCATGAATATTTTACATTGTGATATCTACTCTAAGTTAATGCATTCTAAGAGCATTTGCCAATCTTTGGGCTGACCATCCTTTGCTGTTGTTGTATTCAATCGAAAAGTCATTGAAAAAATGTATCCATGGCATTTTAATTTTCATCTTCAGCTCAATTAGGCCATTATTAATCTGGCACATTTCAGCAATGTATCAGTATTCTGGCATTTTACTGTATCAGCAATCTTCCATGTTTTAATGCTTTTGTTGAAATGCAATGTAAGGTTATTCCCCGTTTTCTCCAGTAGTATCTTCTTGAGGAATTTATCCGTCTTTGCTACAACTATTTCTGCAGCAATGGATAAGTTTTAGTTGCTTTCAATTACTTTGTGAAATTACATCAGAAGCCACGGGTGATGAATCCAAAAAAGATATAGCATCAACTTACAAAGCTTCAACCTGCAAGTTATTAGGTTTTCTAAAAAAGTAGAGAATACCTCGCTTTATAGTTTGTGATTTTACTATCCAGCGCAGCAGCCAGATACATTATCATCATCGTTGCCAAATTCATGTAATGCAATGGATTTGAAGTCTTTGCATTGCCTTGAAGTTTAATGGACTTTTGGATTATCAACCTTAATCTATATAGCTCAATGATATTTTTCCCTCTGTCAACTGCCATGCATATTCATACTGATATACAAAAAAAAAAAAAAAAAAAATTTGCATGCAATGTTGGATAAAAGAAGAATGCACCAAAATTCAATCACTCCCTTAATCTGCATATTTGGCAGGGCATATTATCTTTAGTCACCTACGCGCATCGTGCGTTTTATACCTCCTAGTATGGTTAACTAGGAGAGACAAACCGCGCTTCGCGCGGTGGACTACAAAACGTAAATGCCCATAAAAGCATTAAAATTATGTAAATAGTAGTTGGGATTGCTGATAAGTAATTTTAGATACAAATTAATATTTGAGTTATACAGATCGATTAACAATAGAAAAGTGTGGGACAAATGTAACAAGATAATCCGGTAACCGAGTTGTTCTCTTGTTTTGGAAAAGGAAATGTCGTTACAGATACAAGAGGATTTGAGATTTGCAGAAATACTATATATTAGATACATGATTATAGATACATGATTTCTTTTCGATCCATGACCCTACTTACCCTAGTTCCCTAGTTTAATGCATAAACCGCGTAATAACATGGTGGGGGAAAAAATGCAGATGCCCAGTGTAATAAAATGATTTGTACATATTCAAAATGGATCCATTTAATGGAATTGTTTGTCTGATGGAATTTAGTTACAGATTAACCAAAAAAAACCTATAACAGAGAGATTCTACTAAATTCAATAAAGAATTGTCCTAAACTAATTACATTGATAAATAAGAGAGCATGTGGCATAGATCTTGAAACGCACAATGCATCTTTCCCCTGTCCAAAAGCAATTTTGTTTCTGCTGTCCCCATGGCAAGATTTGCTAAGTTCTCCCGCGAGAACCTAATCATGAGATTATAAAGATAAAATCTTAGTATATATTCCGTTGCAGTTAGCAATGGATCTCGTCACCAATGCATGGAAACTGAAAATGGGTCAGGAGACATTGATTGATCCCAAAACAAACAAGATAAACTCGACAACTTTAAAACTTGTAACATTCATACAAAATCTTAACCCAGCTTTTCCCCTCTTAAGAGAAGCATGATATATATTCTGTCCATTATTAAGTATCAAAGAAAAGAGAAATAAAGCATCCTATAAGTTGTCAAGTTAGAGCAACTTGCATGGTAACTCATAATTCCACCAAAGCAGATAAATTAGCTATTCTGCTATTTCCAAAAAATTGAACTTAAAAGAATTCAGAATGCAATCTATTGCAGTATGGCCATCCATGTATGTCACCCAAAGGAAGAAATTGGAAATAGGTTAACTGGCAACAAATGATTCTAATCTGAAAGATAAATCCGACAAGTTCTAACTCCAAAATATCCAAACATGAAACTCATTCCGTTGTCGTAAAAGTGAAACATTGAAATAGCAACTATATTATTATTTTTTTTGGAGGGGGAGCAAGGAAGGGGCAGAACACAAAGTCAATGGAATGATCCTGAAATGCAAAACAAAGTGGAAACTTATTCATTATAGGGAGGACATCTTTTGTTATGTTAATACAATACTCCATTCCAAAAAGTTAAGAGGTATTGACATGTAAGTTAGATTGCAACAGTTGCTTTTATCCTTGGAGAGGCTCGCAGATATTCTCATCTAAGAATAATGTGTTTTCTAGATCTAAAATTTAAAATCTTTTGTGACTGAAAAATTTTAAGGTTTGATAGCTCAATTCTTCATTTAGCATATGATAAGAAGTATTAAGAAACTATAAAATCATGAAGGGATATTTCTGTACCTATAAAGGCAAAACCAAGGTTTGTATAGAAGCCTTTATAGGGAAATTTTCTATGCTATAATAATTGAAACTTAATATTTGACACTTAATAATTGCTAAGGTTTTTCAGACTCCAGAAACACAGAACAAATGCAGCTGATCATAAAGAAGTCCTATACTTCTAATCTTCAATTGAGAAAGAAAAGGAAAAACACAGAAGAGAAGGAACTGTATCGAGTCCTATACCTCAAGATGACTGTATGCTAATCCAAGCCAATTCTTGCTTACGTGAAACCGCTGCTTTCTTAACTGCAAAAAGAACTGCTCAGTGCTGTATCCAATGCTCCCCAACTGATTATATCCTCTGGAAGGCCCATGTAGGCTTCAAAATCCAATTTAGTAAAATCACCTGTCGGGATTGCGGCATTAAGTTTCTGCTAGAAAAAAGATTCATGTAAATCAAGCGAAAATAGATGTATAACGAAGTTTCATGTATTCATGTTAAAAGCAAGAAATGGAAATTATGAGCCAATCCCATAAGCCAGCCTGAGTGAATTGCTTGGGGATGGTAACATCTCCCATGGACATGGAAACTACTAATATTGCCCGATGCCAAAATGTACTACTCCATTACATCAAACAGATCCAATAGTAATACAAAATGACAAGGTTAACAGAAACCAATAGTGATACAAAGTAATTTAAAAGCTTCCATTTCAGTGAAGGTTTTCAAGAACAAGACAAAGCTTTTCTTTTGCTATACAGTTTGGAAACTGCAAATACTGATAAATCAGAATGGAAATATTCAAATCAAGAATAATTACAGCAACTATTAGTTGAAGTCCCAATTAGATAGAGAGAAGTCCTTTCAGTGGTATATTTGCACTCTAAAAACGATGTCAATATGATTCTTTAGAAATTTGCAGATGTTTAGTGCACTTGAAACAATAATTCAAAATCAACATCTGGCATTGCAGCATAAGAAACACATAAGATGTCCAACCTTTGGAAGTCCTCCAATCCCAAATGCAATATCCAAAGCAAATGAAGCTGTGGACACAACTGGAACTTGTTTGACAGGGGCAGAGCAGCCAAGCCACATGATAGAACCTTTTCCAAATGATGCAGTGATCTGATAGTACTTGAGCACCAAATCTTTCTTTGACGTCTGACTTGGATTTTCTTCTACCTTCCATACAGAAAATGACTTATATTCACAATGACCTAATGAAGCAAAAAAAAAAACAAACGATATTTTTCTATTGCAAAAAGAGCAAAATGTAGGTACTCTCAAGCAGGAATAACACAATCCCAGCCAAATGTAAAAAAATATCAAACTCAACAAATTTCAGCAAAAGAGCTATACTTAAAAGAACTCATCTAATTCAAAGAATCACATGGGGGAAAAGGGTCAAGTGATTTTTACATTAAGAATGATGCATTAATGTTAAAATACTCTAGGAGGGAGGTTACAAGGCTAAAATATGATGGTTATACACTTGCATACTTTGGGTGCTTTATAATTTTTTAGTGAACAGAAAACCCCAAAATATGGGGGAAAACATGCAACTATCACATTAAATAAACATGATGTTTGAAGTATTCAAACACTAAGCAAATATATGTATTAGTTTTAATTGGTACTGGTAAGGGGCTTAAAGCCTAAAAAGATAGACTTTATATGCAAAAGTTATTTTACTTTATCTATTTTTGAAACCCATCAAAGTGATCACGAAGTTAAGAAGGTATGAACACCAAGTGCAAGTCAGTTCAGCAGGAAAATAAACTTCGGGTACCTTTTGGGGGAAAAGTAGGAGAGTTGAGTGTATGCCCCTAACAAGACTTTCCTATAAAGTCTGCATTAACAACAACAAAATTCATGTCATGACTCGTGAAGAAAATGAGAAACAAAATAAAAAAAGAAAAGCAATACTAACTGAAAAATGATGTTAGAAAACGTATCAAACAAAAGACTTTTTCTTTATACAGTATGCAAGTTCAATAATTTTAAAAACAAGGAACAACTTCTGCACAAAGTAAAGCATTTGGCTTTTGTAATTGATAGGAAATGATATTATAATCATTTATTCGCAGCTTCCAACTGCTAATAACAAGTATAAACACTATATTACACCTATAACTTCAAAAGAATAGTACAAACAGACAAGCTAGCACGTTGAAACTCAACAAAGCTGTGAAAAACATATTTGAGAAAAAGCTGAAAATTTTTTTTAAAAAATGCTTCAAATTTCTACAACGGGCCATTACCTATCATTAATTCTAACCAAATTGTTCTCCAAAAATACAATGAAAATAAGAACAAAATCTGGTTTGGTGGGGAAATTACCGGAGAGAGAGGTTGCAAAACAAAGGCATCCGAGAGAAGAAGCATTTCGGAGAAGCCTCGCCATCATATTCAAAGGCTTCCATCAAACCCAAAAATGTCATTGACCAAAAAGAAAATTAAAAAAAAAAGACGAAGTACAGGAAAAAAAATAAATAAAACATAGAAATTAAGCACTTTATATTAGAAATTTCTGTTTGCCTCATATTGTTCAGTTTGCTGCATAGAAATAAATCTTTTCAAAGGCCCTTTAGAAACGCATCAGTACTTTCGTACATCCCCAATTCAAAGGGCTTCCATGTATTTTAAAAAGGAAAAAAAAAAAGATAAGCACATAAGAAAATAAACAGAGGGGGCAAGGAGGTCTTGTAGAAAAGTTACCTGAACTGACGGAGGATAAACAGTTTCTTGTAGATTTTTTTTTTAAAAGATGAAGAGCAACCACATCAAAAAAAGCCACCTGATTTGAAAAGGGTAAGAAAAATAAGGAACAATAATATAAAAAAAATAATCTGATTTGAACAGAGAATGAAAGGGAGCTACCTTGAGCTAGAATTTGGGAAAAACAAAGAAAAGTCCCAAACCTTGAGCTAGAAATGATGCTGGCCACACGCTTTGGAGGATCTAGCACCCAGCTTCTGAAATCTCCATCTCCTTCTTTTCATTCAATTTTTTATTCTCTCCCCCTTTGGCATTGAAACTAAGGTAAGGAAGCTACAAACTTACAAGAAAATAAGCAAAGAGCGAGGAGGCTTAAACGTACTGAAGATTTTGGCATTATAATCTTGGAAAGGAAAGGCAGGAAAGAAGAGGCAGCGGCGAGGTTTTGGAAAGGAAAGTCAGGAAAGAAGTATTTTGTGTATCTAACCCTAAGCTGACAACCCGCGCATCGCGCGGGAAAAAAACATACTGAAGGCATGCTTATGGCACGTGACGACGACCAAAAGAAATGAACAGTAAGAGCCAAATAAATATAAGCCATGTCTTTGGCACGTGATACCGACGACGAAAAAGCAAATGAACAGTAACGCCTTTGGCTCTTAGAGTATTATGTTACATTAATAATAATAAGCAAAAGGCCAATGTTACTGTAGCAATTCCTCTTACTAACACGTGGCACATTGAATGAATTTTGAGCCTTTTCTTTTGCTTTGTCTATGGACTTTACATTGTCCTACTTTTCCCAAACTAGCACGTAAGACTTTCTTCTACACTGAGCCATGTGGTTGACTCTGGGGAGGGAGTCTACCGGGGAGAAATTTTTTTCTGTTTATGGCCTCAAAATGTTGACTACTTCTGTGAATAGTATATCACTATGAGGGCATTTGTGTCTTTTTATGTAAAATTACTACTTTGTCCAGTGAGAAAAAATGGCTCTCAAACAGTAGCTAACTATTTAGAGTTGTTTGTGACTTTTTGCCTACCAATTCTTCTCCTATCTTTGGCTGTGTTTTCCATTCCTATCGTTTGTACGTCAGACGCAATCAAGAATAGCAGTTGAACTGCTTCTGTGCATGGTCAGAAAAAGCAAAGAAGCAGGTAAGCTTCTTCCTTTCTCCGTATCTTTTTTTCACCAAATCCTTCTCATTCTCCACTATAGAATACACATGGCTAACCTATCAGTGTTAATTATTGTCATGGAAACCACCAATTGTTTCATAGATTGAGTCTAATTTTTGGCACTTCTTCTCCTTCGTTACATTTTGTGACATTGTGTACAACAGAGGAGAAGAAAAGAGAACTCCAACAAGAAAAAGTTCTGGAGAAAGGGCTGCAGGAAAAGTAAGAATTTATTTCTTTTCCCTTTTGGTTCTGAATTTTATTTTCGCCTTTTAGGTCTTATTAGATGATATTCTAACTTTAGTACAAAAATTTCCTTTTTCTTCTTTTCTGCTAAATGTGAATATACGTGTCAATGAATTTTTTCTTCATTTTGTTTTTCCTTTTTTAAAAAATTTTTTTATCAGATGTTTCTCATTTTGTTCTTTCTTTTTCTCTTATTTTTTATTAGATGATGTTTTGGTATTCGAGATTTTTTTTTCTTTTTGTGTTGTTTCTTTTGGTTGCAATGATTTATCTAGCAAATACAGCTATTCAAGCAAGTCAAGGTTTTTGTGAAATCTCAGAGACCAATGGCCCATCAAGTGTTTGATAAAATGTCTATGTGAAACTTGGGGATAGCAGAAAAACACGGAGAGAATGATCGCACAGGTAAATTCTACTCCGGTCTATATCATTTTTTTTCTCTACGGCCAATTCCTTCTACGTTTTTAGGGCACTTTATCTTTCCTTTTCAACATTTTTTTTCGGGGCACAAATTATCCTATCAAGAAGTTAATTATTAGTAGATTAGTAGTTGGAAACATTGGTTTACAGTTTTTTGTGCTGTAGAAGTTGCAGATTCAAGTATGTCTTACACTTCATCTTCATATAATAACTTAAAAATCTTGGTTACCTTTTGTCCAGGTAAAGAGCTACCACATAATTTCTGATGGTGCCGATGTAATATAGCATACGATTGAGAATTTCCAACTGTAGAAGTCGAAATTTTGTATTGTTAGTTTGTTATCCCTACACATATCTTAGATATATCATATGTATTGTATTCCAAAGTTTAATATAAAATTTCTAAGATACATCTTAGACATATCTTAGATATATCATATGCGCATATCTTAGAAATTTTGTATTGTTAGTTTCTTATCTCTGCACATATTGGTGTACTTGAGAGTTTAATTTCAGGGACCAAAGGGGACGTTGTTGACACCATTAACGGTGATTCTGGCAAGTGAATTTATTCTGGGAATGATGGATCTGAGATGAATTTATTCGGTGGCTTATTCTCTCCTAGGAGTGCTAATGGGCTTGTCAAGAGTATTGGAGCTGGTGGAGTTGAGAGCAGAAGTCAGCAAACTTTTGTAGGTTCTGGGGTTGGAAAAGAAATTATCCCTCAGTCATCTAAGCCAGCTCAAGAGAAGAAGCCCCAGGTTTCTACTGCTAATGGTCATGCTACAGCCCCTGCTGCTAAGTAAATTTTTCTCCTTTCCTCCGCTGCTTAACATCATAGGAAATAAATAAACTCTTAAATTTTTGTTAATTTCCAGTTCACTGTGTTTTGTTTGAGTAACAAAACAGAAAGGTTTATGTATTGTTGATAACAAGAGCCTAAGAGGCAAAATTGCTAAAATGATAACTAGAACCACTATTGTCCAATTAATTTGTTTAATAATCTTATTTCATTATTTAAAGGATAGTCTTTATGAACTCATTATGATTCAAATTGAAATTCATATTCTTATGGTGAAGGCTTGAACTTAATAGTACCCTATAATAACACCCATTGCTTTAAAGACATAGAACTTGCATGTTTAACCATGGCTTTGGTACATGTTGATTTAAGACTTCTGAGTTTCAATTTAGTTTTGCTAAAAATGTCAAGTTTTGGCTGATTTTTTCTCAGAAACTTTTGGCTTAAGACCCAAAAATCTATCCATATTGAGATAGAATGTACCATTAGATGCCCATCATGCAAGGAAGAAACTGGAGTTGAAGCAAGGTAAATGTTATTATTTACTTTTCTAATGCTAGAATTAGTAAATCATTTACAACAATTATAACTTCTAATTTGCTTCAGGTAATGGCAAAATATGATAGGTGTCGCTTGGGATTTGTGGTAAATGATGTAACAGGATCTTTACATGATGCAATTTTCCGTCCATATGCTTAGAAATTATTATCATATACCGCTCTTCATCTAGCCAGCTGATGACCAAGTAAGTTCAACTCCATGAGCTATAACTTGATGAGTTATTGCATAATGATGAGTGCAACTTGATAAATGCGCTTAAATGCTCTTAGAAGAACAATTGTAGGAAAGGATTGAAATATTATACTAAAAAGTCATATTTTTCCTTAAAGAATTAATGAGGCTTTGTTCAACTTATTTGATCCATTTTATAGCTTTAAGTTTTGCTTATTGGATTAATTCTTTTGTATGACATTTTATCATAAGTTTACCCTTACAAATTCACATATAGCTTTTGATCTTGACTCTTGAGATATCCTAAAGCCTTATAAGAGCATTCTTTTGGTCAGTTGGAAATAATTGAAAAAGATAAGCTGTCTTAGTTATGGTGTAGGCATAAGTGACTTATAAATTTCTACTATTTGGTTTTTGAATGAGGCTGCCATAAAAAAAAAAGGCTCTGTATGCTTTAATAAGTTATTTGTATCTAACGTATCTGCTTATCTGTTAAAATTTTAGAATGCTGCCTTAGTTTTTGATTGTAAAAAGCTATATTGCTTCGCAGTTGGAATTTGCATAGTCAACATGTAATTGTTGATTAAATATTTCAAACAAATATTTCGAACAAAGTTCACTAATGAAATTAAGGATGCTACACATTTGCTAAGCTAGCCTCTCATGTTGAGGGGGTTACAATGGTTTTTTCATCCATGCTTTTAATCTGGAAAATCCAAGGACATAAGGACAGCGAAGAAACAACACTATCAAAGCATACACTACTGAGGTTGGAGGTCAATTTTCGATAGCAATCCCAAATGAAGATCACAAAAGATGTTCCCAAATTTCATATCAATGCTCAAGATCCTTTATGATGGCGTTCTCATAGAGAACTTGATTAGCAATCTAATAGTGGGCAGTCAGTATTTCAATTTATAGTTGTCTGGATATAGCACTACTAAAAAGTTTATGACAGCCTGCTGAATTACTTGGCAGTGGGAAAGTAGAAAAGATGTTAATATTGAACCAGTGCTCAGTTTCTAAACTCTGTTATTTTACTCAAATGATGAATTTGTATGCTGAATTCTTCTTTCTCCCTTTTATTAATCTTCTAACTTCCTTTAAACAATTTTCTTCTTACAGATTCGGATAATTGCAGCTCTCAGCTCCATTAGTTCTTAGCATATATAATGGAACCAATCATTATAGCATTTTTTTTTCCTTTTTCGCTTTGGATTCTTGAAAAAACTACTGTTGAGATTTTAAGTAGATATAAATTATGTCAATGTCTTTGAAACTACAAAATTGAAATACAATTCTAGACTTTTACCTAAATGAAAAATGTATTTATGAACTATATTATGATCTATTAATTTTTAATCCAAAAGTCAAGAGATCATGAGACACAGAAAATGGTACATTAAAAGTTATACAATTGAACTAACATTGCCACTTATTATATTCCAAGAAAAGAGACTCCTGTGCTTTCTTAAGAAAGCAACTCCAAGAGAAAAAGCAATTAAAGGAACAGCTTTTACCATTATCACAAGCTATGAAGTTGAACAAGTCCTAGCTGGCCAGCAGACTTAAATGAACTTCACAATGATTATGCATAAGATTAGTTTCCAACAATGTAATGCTTATGTGCTTCAGAATTGAATACTTGTGTTTTAATTTAATTATCTTGTATCTATTTATCATTTGTGTTAATTTGACTTGCTATTTTGACTTGCTACCTACGTATGTTTTAATTCTAGTATCTTGTATTTGTCTATCCTTTATGTTAATGTACTTTAATTTAATCTCCTTTACCTTGAAAAGCAAATTTATTGATAAGCTATAAATCCAATTCATATATAGATGTCCCTCTATCAAACACGAAAAACTTCTGCAAAAATGCTAACCATTATCAATCCTACTGTTTTTCAATTTCTCTGCGTATATTTGCTGAACAAATTATACATATAATTTTAAAACAAAAAAGTATATAAGTATATTATTAATTTGTCCTGAATTAAATTTGTTAAATGAAAAATGTAGACAATAATAAATCCAGTGACAATGACAAAAAAATGTATATTTGAAAGCTATCATTCAAAGAGGGAAAAAAAAGCATCTCAATGAAATGTAATAAAGACATATATATTTTTCTCATCAAATTTGCATGCTATACTTGGTGGTAATTTCAGTTAACATTAATGACTCATATTTTAACTAAATATTAATGTATTAATGACTCAAAAGAAAATTGACAAAAAATGACAAAATTCATTTGTTCAAATTTAAATACTGATAATCCAATTTCTTTCCATTTTAGTAATACTAGTGAGACGGCCTGCGTGTTGTGCAGGAGTGCTAATATTTTCCGTGTTAAGTTACTTAATTTTTAGCCATTATATATTTCTTATAATGTAGAGAATTATATAATTATTATAAGTCTTGCTTGAATTATAAAATCATAATGTAGTAAATTGGTACGGTTAAAATATAGTGTTAATAGTTTGTGAAGTATGGAGGATATTTTGTAATATAATGGTTAATAAAATACTATAATTGGGACAATGCAGTGTCAACATTTTGTGTGGTATGATTTGTATAAATGATGTGGTCTGGGTGAGGTAATTATAAAGATACCCGTCTATATTTATGTATATCTCTATTACTCATTAAGTTCCATAAATATGGGCCTATTTCCTTTTTTTTTGCACAAATTAAAACATTTAATCAATATAATCACAACAATTATTTTTCTTTCATATTTTTGTAAAATGTCGCTCACTAATATTAGATCATTAATCCACATTAAGAGCCATGTATTATTACATTGTTTTTGAAATTTACAGTACTTTAATTTTTTTAATGTAAGAAACAATGTAATTAATGTTGCATGTTTGACTAAAAGAATAATAAAAAAATAGCATACAAGATTATTGCTTTTCAATTTAGAGTAATTTAGAGCCATTAGGAAAAATGAATATATATGCATTAAATTTAGAGCCATTAGGAAAAATTTTATAATAATTATATATATACGTTAAATATGGATATTTATCTAAATATAAAAGTGAGAGTTGCCCATGAACAGGGTTTTTTTGTCAAGCGGTTATCCTGCAATTGTTATTGGATGCCCGGACTATTAGTAAATAACATACATAATTGATATTAGTAACAAGTAACTTGAGGGTATTTGTTGGGTAACACCAAAATACCAGCACCTTGCACACTGGTTTTACAAAACAGTAATGCTAGCTTTAATATCACTTAATAATACTCTGCTAGTCAAGTGGCACACATGAAATTTTAAGGTATATCTCAATTAGCTAGGACTATCCACTTGAAATCAAGAAAAGAAATTACGTCAAAGAATCAATTCATTCACTCACCAATAAAGGCAAATCAAACCATAATAAATAGCATTTTAAGAACCACAAACACAAATATTTAAATTGTAAAATATTATCTTCTTTTGTGGGGGTTTTGATAGGTTCTTCCTCATTCTCAGAAGATTCTTTTTTCATCTTCGGAAGATGATTCATCTGAGCTGCTTATCTTTGGTTGCACAGTATTGACAAATATTCCAACGTTTCAACTTTCAACTTTTCAAGGTGGATACGCACAGTCCAAGACTTTTGGTGGCCCCACATCGTATAAATCAGGACAAACTCCCACCATGGATAAAAAACAACGTGATGGGGGAATAAATGAAGGCTACTCCCTGTCCATGTACTATATATACTCCTTCCATCCTGCCAATGCAACAAGTATTGATGGGGGACGCTGCCGGAAACCCACGCAGGTCAGTTGGTCACTCATTTACATATTCTAACGATCCTTTTTGTACTTACGGGGCTTCGAATGCTTTTCAGTCTTTTGCTTGTCTTGGCTTCTGCATCATTATATATTTATGTCAAGTACCAGTACAACTAGATAGATTCTGTCAGTTAGTCGTATATTATGAGAGAGTTTTGTATACATAATGATGGGGCATGAATCTTGGCTATTTAAGAGACTTTGTGCATTTGAGATTCAGCACACTTTTTGGTCAGAGTGTTTGTATATAATATACTAGTAGTTTCTTTGAATTCGTGTTTGGATGACCTCCTTTTGGCAAGCAAACATGATATTTTGCAATCCGATAGTTGGAACTTCATGTGCAAGTGCATGTCTATTTTTCAAGTACAGCAATTGGTATATATGCTTTATATGTCGTGCACCCAAACTTAGTTTTTGAGGAGGTTGAGAACCCAAATTGATATTTGGGGAAAGTACGAATCCGAAAATAAATTCTGGGGCTGTAGGGCCATGCCAAAAATAAAATGATGTCCTTCGGGAATGTGCCAAACTGACGGAGGATCTATGTCTTCCTTGACTCACGTGACCTTGCGGCAAAGTCAAGAGGTTAGCTTTGTCACTGTTAAGTCATTTAAAACTTGTCTCCCACTAATTGTCACATTAAGTGATTTTTTAAAAAATTCAGACGGGTAAGTTACGCATCTATCTGGTCCGGTGGTGGTTCAATTCCCACCGCCCCTTCTAAACTCAGTTGGATCTCCGCCTTAAATTATAATAGTATAGAATACTATACATAAAAAATGACGATTGACAAAAAAAAAAGACTTTGTGTTCATATTAGGTATTTTGGGAATTTAGATTATTTTGTTATGTTCTAGTCTTGAGGCAATTAGCGCGTTGAGGTTGAACAAGTCTTGCACGCACTTTTGCCTGGGGAGATGGCGATGGTATTTTGTTAACAATGGTAACGGTTGGTTTGCCTTTGTTTATCTGGCTAAGCTTGAATATTATCAACCTTTGTTATTGGTTTAATTTTGATTAATTTTCTACTAAACATTAGATTCTATTTTTCAATTCTACCAAAATCCTTTTCCTTTTTCCAGCAGAAATCCTTAATGCAATTATGAACTGTCTTCACTGTCCCAAAAAATTTTTAAAAAAAAAAAATTTAAGAACTATCTTCACTGGCTTTGCTTTTCATCTTATTTTTCCATCCACGACTAAAAAATTTAAAACATCTTGGTCTACAGGGATGAAGTGAATGAGGATCAATTGAACTCGACACCTACTTGTCATAAAGTTTTAAAATATTTGATTCCCTCTTTATCTGGGGTTGTTTCGGTGAAGTATCAGGCCAAATCTGAGGACCCATTTGAAACACAACCTCTGCAAACCTGGAGTTTCGTTGCTGCTATACTTTCCTACTCTCTATTAATTTTGGCTATGATGCAATTGAAGAATCGCTGCTATAAATACGTGGATATATTGAACGGTGTTGCTTTCGCTAGTGGAGTCCTCTCCAGTTTCTCACTACTATCCCTGCTCCTACCATACTACTCTGGGCTAGTGCTCCTTAAGGTTTCTTGGGCAATATCTGCTGCTATAGCGGCATGGCCGCTGCTTCAGTGCACCTACCATTGGCTTTTCAGCGGCATCCAAATGCTGCTTAATGGACTTATATCCCATGCAAGAAGTATGCTGACAGCATGGAACTTGCATCAGCAAGAATCACGTTCGTCCGTCTGAATTTCACTGCTTAGAATGTTGGCAAAATAAACCAAACCTTGAAGTTCCTATTTATATATTTACTAGTTTTATTGGGATCAGATTTTTAATAATTGTGTTATTTAGGAGTATGTGTTTTATTTGGTAATTGTTGTTATAAGTGGTTTTTTACCCAACAAGTCTAGTAGGTTAAAAATATGAGTGTTTTCTCAAAGAGAGTCGATCTTAAAGAGTTTGTACAGTTTTGAAATTTGAGATGTCAATAAATTGTTGTGTGCCTTTCTTCCATTGTTTTAAAATTTGAGATGTCAATAATAGTCTAAATTATTTATTTTCTTCTCTCTCACATATGACTGATTATTTTATCCCTTCAATTCTGTAATCATGTATATACTAATTATTATTAGAACCTTAAAATTTGGATTCTACAATTAATATCACGCAGAGGCAGAGCCAAGACAAGCCCTAAGTGGGCTAAAATTTGGATACAATATAACTTATTCTACTATTCAGTTTTTGGCTATGGGTATCATACCCTCATATTAAAATTATATTTTAATGATAAAATAAGCATTTTTTGACTTTGGATTGTAATATTTAAAATATAAATCCCTTTTATATTGGGATATACATTGAGGGAATGTTTCTATAAACGGACCACAAAATTTTCCTATAAATTATCATAAAGTAAAAAAATATTGTATTCCTTATGTATTACATTTGTCTTCTAGGACTATCCATCTTCTAAAAGGTTAAAAAATCAATTTGTTTTCAACTTGGTTAAAGATATATTTTTCAATATAAGTAACCAAGTCACTTGATTTTGTATGGATTTCCTTTTAAGAAATTTATCCACATCCTAATATAAAATAAGATTTCGCTAATGAAAAGTAAAATCTATGAAGATTATAGTGAGCATGATAATGAAGATATCACTAGAGAAATGAAAAGTTGAGAAAGTAAAAAAAGAAAATTAAATGGTTTGCAAATTTAGAGAGTGACTTGTCTAATGTTGAAATCAAATACAATAAAAGACTTGATTTGAAAATTTGGAAATTGAAAATCTAGAGTATCTCAATTCTTGATTCGGTCCATGCCTATAAGTTTTATTTTATTTCATCCTTGTTGTTTAAGACTATGCTAGTATATTATTGCGAATGAAATCTAGAAGTAAAAGATGGATCTTTTGGTTAATTTGTTGGAGCAGCGTAACTTTACTCTACCTTGGTAGGTTATTTGATTTTTGACTTCTAAGTTATAATTAATTTTCAGTTCCTCAAAACTTATTAAATAAATTTTGACCCCAATGTGTATTATTTTTATGAGATCAAACATTCTACAACATATCAGTTATATGTAGTTATTTGACCCCACTTCCACTTGAAGCCATGTGGCTCTGCCAATGGTATCACGACCCGGACTATGAAGTTAATTCTGGGCATTTTAATTGTCAGAGAGTTAGGACACAAAGTTGCTAAAAAAAGTATTCAATTGATTAAGTTAGGTCACAGAATTGTTCCTGAAGTGCATAGTTGGTGAAGAATTCGAACATAAGGTTGGTCCGAAAATTGTTAGATTGTTGCAAGTATTATGACAGTGATTAGAGAAGAATTATGTTAGATCTGTTGATTGTTGTAGGTTATCCAATTGAAGGACTTGATTGGTTAATTAGCCAAAGAGTTCGGGAAAACTTGACTGAAGGGAAAGGAAAATTTATTGAGGTACATGAATTATTAAATACTGACAGAATTTTATAGAAATTTGATTGATGGTGAAAATTTTGTTATATTAACTCCTATAAGCACAAATAGACATGCATATTTTAATTGGCTTTTAAAAGTAGAAAAATATTTCGAACAACGTAATTTGAATGATTTTCTTTGTTGGATTATTGCGAGTGAGTTGCCAAAACATGTTTCCAAGAAGAAAGTACATTGTTCTTTCATGTGATGCATAAAATAATGGTCGAAAGTATTTACAAAACTTTTGTTCAAAGTAATAAAATACCTTGAAAATTTTGGAAGGGTATTTATCATGTTTTGCAGATTATTGAAAAAAATTATGCTTTCAAAATTTGGTATCGGGTTGTAGATTTTGAGATGATAGATTTGTTGATGATATGGATGATTTTGAATCTATTGAGAGTTTTGATTTGCATACCTTATTTGGAGAAATTAGGAGCGATGAATTTGTTGAAGAAAAAGAATTATTGATTTAGTAAAGGAAGAAGAAAATTTTGATTTGATAAGTAAAGAAAAACAAATTGTTGTTGAAAAATTTATTTGCTCGGACTGTTTTCAAGGTGTTGGGACGATGTTTGACTTGATAGATATGGATTTTATTGGAGTCGAAAAATATTTTGCTCCTAAAGGGTTGATTGACAGTGTGAAGTTTTTCAATAATTGTGAGGCGGGGATATTAGATGCAGGGAGAAAGAATGGAGGATTTGAATATAGTACCTCTAACAGGCGTCAAAAAAATTAAATGCTTACCTAAATTAATGCTTACTTAAATTAATAACACTCATGTCAAAAAATTAACATCGAATACCCCTTTTAATGAGTGTTATTGTGTAGTAAGCATCCGTTAGCCAAACCTACAAAATTATGATTAATGGGTCTTAAAAGATCGTGCGCACTCGACCATGCATTTCAACAGTGAAGAGAGTTTGTGCAAATCTATAAGATCCTGCTAGGCGGTTAGTGGTAGTTGGTAAAAGGATAAAGGGCAAGCATTATTTACCCAAAAAAATGAACAAGCACTTATATTATCCTTTTACCATGTGATCAAAGATTTATAGGAAAATAATTTTTCATATATATGCCATTGCACTTGATCTTATCTATGAATTCAATTGTTGTTCGTAGAAAATTTTATCCTGTATCAGTTAATATAATGGTGAAAGTGCTGGAACAACAATTTCAACAACAAATCTATTGGCCAAATTGATTCATCTCCAATTCCATGCCAAATTAGTTTTGCACCTCGCAAGCTGTATATATAGCAACTAGCAAGCACCTTAACAAGTAATTACATTTTCAGCCAATGCTAGAGAAATTGTTCAAGAACCAAAGCTTCAACATCTTGCTATCATAGAATGGTGAGGTTGACTCATGAGCTCTTATTGACAGAATACTTGATAAAATCGTGAGGTAGCAACTCTTTATACTGATATATATACCCCAAATATGTCACTTTTACAAGTTTTAGTATACCATTCCTAAGTATGCTTTGATCCACAATGTTATTGAAAAATCTTTCAACATACAATCACAGTAGTTGAATTAATAAAGTTGATTCATGTTATGTAATAGTTATATGTTAGTTAAATTCAAATGTTTAAATATTTACATAATATGGAACATAAGTTCAAATGTTCTAATCCCTACTCAGTCAAAAATTTAAATTATTTTACATCGTTTATAGTTCCTGCGTATATTGTATAGCACGGGGCATAAAAAACTAGTTGTACAATTTTGGAGTAGGTATATCTAAAATACTAACTATTCATTTGAAAAGTAAGCCCCAGCCTGAAGTTTTTACATAAAATTTGAATTATACTTATTTTTCTTCCCTTGGTAGATAACCATGGTATCCTTGATCTGAAACATAGGACACGATTTTAAAATTTGGAGAATTGTAGTTTTGGTCCGTAATGCTTAGTCTATGTGCCAAATTGGTTCTCAATATTTTGGCCAAAACAAATCTAGTTCCCAAAATTTGTGATTTTTGGCAGATTTAGGACAACTAACTAAAATAGAATATTGACTAATGGCCAACAACAAATTGTCATTCGTTAGCAACTTTGCCTTTACACTTTCCATCCTCAATGTTTTGATTTTGAATCATTATATCTTTCAAAATTTTAAATAGTGATACTAAAGGTTTTGGGATGAATCGAGATGCAAATTACAATAAAATAGTATTACATGGGTAATAATTATTCTAATTAAACTTCTTTATCTTCTTTTCTAATTTTTATTTCATTTATTCATGCTAATAATATATCATAAATTTCTCGTCTTTTGTGTAGTTAGTCTCAAATTTGGTATTCTATATGTTAACATTTCTTACTCTTAATAATTAATTGATAATGAGTTTTAATTATTTTTATCTCTAATGATAAATGAAAAACTTAATTAAATATTCCTTTAAAATATAATAAGTACATATTTTTTTGTAAATTATGTTAATCTTTTTTATTTTTTTGGCATTTTAATTGGTTATCAATTGAGTTTGAATTGAAGTTGGCATTTATCCACATTATATGAACCACTAAATGATTATCAAGGTACATAGAAATTAAAATAAACTTTTTAAAATAACAACATTAAAACATTAGTTTTTAATTGGTAGGAAAAACAATAAAAAATATAGTTTTCTTAAGAATTGTTGAAGTTACTTCACATTGATACTTATCTTCACAAGTTTTTATAAGTACAATGGCTAACTGCAATAATTTGAAGCATACATGTACAAGACATGCAATATTTTTTTAGTAATAACTATAATAAACTTAGATTATAAAACTAGTGTTCTCTTTTTCTTCCATTACTTTATGTTTTAATTATTTTATTGGTATATCATCATCCAATTATAACTTATTTAACAAAGATAAGTTACTTTGGCTACGATCATGTTGTGCCACTATAAAGCGCTTTAATTAATAGTAAAAAAAAAAATGCATATATTAATACCAAAATTGAGACTGGTTATGTAAAAACGAAAAGAAACATATGATATGTTATTAGCATGAATAAATGAAATAAAAATAAAAAGAAGAAGTAGTTGTTTAATTAGAATTCTTACTTCCCATTTAATACTATTTCATTCTAATGTGTATCTCAATTCATGCTAAAACTCTTAATATCACTTTTTAGAAATTAGGAAAATATCATGATTCAAAATCAAAATATTGGCAACCAAAAGTACAAAGTCAAAGTTATTGACTAAGGGCAATTTGATATTGACCATTAGTCATTATTTAATTTTCGTTAATTAATCTAATTCTGTCTAAAATCACATACTTTGGGGACTAAATTTGTTTTGACCAAAACATTGGAGACCAATTTGACACATAGGTCAAACATTAAGGCCCAAAACCGCAATTTTCCCTAAAAAATACAGAAAGAACTTATTTTCAATTTGAAATCCTTCACTTCTTCCACAATAGCAGTCCAAGATCATTATTGTGGATGTAGTGACTTCGCAGTGACTCTCCCATTCTTTTAATTTTTTATCAATGATAACCTAGGAAGACTTTTGTGTTTGCATGTTAGGAAAAAGTCGATTCTAACACTCTGAACTATCAGTCTATCACGATTAAGAAACCAATATTTCTTGTCAATACGGCTACGAACAAGTCGAGATTTGACCTAACCGACCCAAGTCTCGATTTAATTTTATCAAACTCAAACTTGAGCTCCAGCTCGAACTCGGCAAGCTCAAAATGTAAACCTCGAATTCGAGTTCAACCGCAAATTCGAGCCGAGTCGTGCTCAAGCTTGAGCTTTTATTTTTTAAAAAATGAATGCAATGGTAATTTTTTAAAATGTGTAATTTCACTATTAAAATGTGTGTATTTATATATATCGAGGCGACTTGCGAGCTAATGAGTTGAATATTTTTGAACTTGAGTTCGAACTCGAATTCGAGTTGATTAGCTCAAACTTGTTTCGAATTCAATGTCGACTGTACTTGAGTCAAGCTCTGACTCGATTTGCTCGCGAGTCGATTTGGCTCGCGGATCAACTCCACGGAGCGACTCGACTCGTTTGCAACCCCTACTTGTCAATTACTTAGCAAGAAAATACAACATTCTCAGGTTATTAATTAAAATAGGTGAAGTAAAGCAAATAAGAAATTGGACCCAGTAGGATGCATTACAAGAACATAAGACACAATCAAAATGTTAATATAAGTGCAAAAATAATGCATAAGAAATAAGGGTCGATTTGATTCACAGACCGGATGAGATAGGATAACTCATTCTCAGATTATTAATCTTGGGTTGAGTCATTCTCGGATAAATAATCCAAATTATCTGGTTTTTGGTTAGTTCTGAATTGGATAAGATATGTGAAAAATAATCCTATCCTGTGTTTGGGTCTGGAGATTGGATGAGGGTAGGATTACTATTTTAATGACCAAAGGACCCCTTAATTTGTAGATTCTTTTTAGTAAAATAATTTTATATTTTTATAAAATATTATTAAAATAGTTTAATATTTTTTAATAAAATAATTTAATATTTATAACTTTTATTAAAATAGAATTTGTTTTGAAACTTTAAAATTATAAAGTAAATCAAGGGGTTTTGGATAAATAAAAATTTGCATTCACTCAACTCATTCTGGCCCTTAAAAATAGATTTTGACTAAGTTTTTGAACCTAAATTTGAAAGTACAATTACATATAGGCTGAGTTTTGGACTAAATTAGGATTAAATCGATTAAACCTAATCCATTGAAACGCTTTAAAATGAGCCAAACTCAAGCTAAAATAGAAGATTTTTCTTTAGACTGAGCTTGAATCTATTGGAATCCTCATTCACGAAACCCAATTGATAAAGTAATGCATTTATATAGAATTTGGTTTAGAAAATCACGTTAATAAGGATAATTTAGGTCCAAGAGCAATATAGTCCTTCTCATTATGATGTTAGTAAGGAAAATTTAGTCCAAAAATTTTAAATAATAATATGGGTAAATTAGTCAAAAATTTTTAATATAATTAGGATGGGCTAATTAGTCTGCTTATTATCATATTATTATGTGAGAGTATAGTTATATAATAGTTAGTGATGAATTTGAATCATTCACCAAAAGCAAATTAATCTAAATATTGTTTTGTTGGTAGTAGGGGCAAAATAGTCAAAAAACTTTAAAATTAATTAATAGAGGCCAATTAGTCCATTCATATTATATGTCGTGTAAGAATAGAATTATATAATTATAAGAGTATAAATTTAGATTTTTGAAATGATTAAATTAGTCCAAAATGTTATCATCCTATTTGTTAGTCGTCCCAAAATGACTAATACACCTCCTTCATGGGATTATTTTATCCCAGGAATAGGGAACTACTTCGGTTAGTGTAAGATGTGTCATCCCATGTATTAAAATGCAATTAAACGTAGATGACATATGATGATTAATCCAATCCTATGCATAACACATATTTTCCACACGGAGACTTTAAATTATTAAACAACTGAGAGGAAAACATAAGTATCTACCGCTATGTACTCGCTCCTAAATCCACTTGATCCCTTGATTTTTGAACTTCTCTTCTTCATGTTTATTCACATTAACAAGTGTTCTCTTTATTCAAGTTTACCGACCTCCATCGATGAAAAGCTCATTAAATTCATCCATGCTCCCCTTGTTGTCAGCCTACATTACATGTAGCCGTAGATCAGAAAATGATGGAATACTACTTCACGTTTTTCGCAGAAGATAGACACCATATTCTTTAAGTAAATACTCTATCCGCACAAACAGATTCACCATTACATTAATATTTCCACCATTTCTTTAGATGTGCATAAAGCATTAAGAAAATGAAATACATTAGATGGCATCTATTGAACTTGTAAACTACCACATAAAAAACGAATTGTACAAGCAGTGCATCCGGTGTTACACACACTAGAGTATGTTAAATGCAAAAGCTATACAAACATTGAAAGAAAACTCCACCATACAAAGCATTTATTCTCCTCTTGTTGCAAATTGAAAATCATAATTACATACATGCGTTTTTCATTATCCTATGGAGCATTGTATTTTGAGGATAAAAGAGAAATGAATCCATCGAGAAAAATAAGAATGAAGAGTTGGCTAAGGAAGATTAAAGCCCCAAAAACTCAGTGGCCAAGAGCATGTTACTAATTGCTACAGTCTTTTACTTTGGAAGAAGAATGCCACTTCGTTGTGCATATATAATTCTTGACAGAACGTACATTCTGCACAGCAAAACTAAGTTTGCACTGCTGAAGGACATATTAACTAACTAGCAGATAAATAGTGGGGGATTTGTTACATTCTGCAGAAAGCTTACCGTTAGGTTGCTTCAAACCACCAAAGATATGTGAAAAAAAGCGTCATAGATGGTGATGAAAGTGAGACATTTACAGGTCAATCAGCCTTAAGGCAATGGTAAATTTGGTCCAGCGTGACCAGAAAAGCTGCAGGTTTGATTTATAGGGACAGTACTCTTGTGTAGTACACATCTCCATTGGAGGCTTATCAGAGGCTTACATCAATGGAAAATGTTAATGCGGCTGTAGAAACCATGGATAGCAAACTAAAGACTTAGTTCATTCAATTGATTAGAAGCGGCAAAACAATTGTAAAATCCAATCTAAAAGCCAACAAATCATGCAGAGAAGTTGTGAAACTTTATTCCCCAATATTCCAGCACCCAGTCCTATATAGAAGTTGACTACACGCTTCAGTAGGCATCAATGTTTGAAAACCGGACCCGGACCGGCCGGTTTCGACCGGTTGAACCGCGAACCGGACATGGCACCGGTCCGGTTCAAGGTCATAGTTGACTTTGCCAGAAACCCGGTCAAAAACCGGTCGAACCGTGGAAAACCGCCGAACGCGGATCGGAACCGGCGGTTTCCGGTTTTCAAACTTTTCCTCTTTTTTTTTTTTTTTTTTTTTTTTACATTTTGCAAAATGCAACTTATCAAGATTCGACCCAAGATCTTTGTAATAGAAAGACCCAATATATTAACCATTGCACCATCACATCTTATTAGTTTTTTTTATAACTTATTATATAAAACAAATACTCATATTTCTTTTTTCCATTTTTCTTACAAAATCCCACCCTCTCATGACTTTTTCTTTTCAATCAAAAAACTCTCTCTCTCTCTCTCTCTCTCCTCTTTTCTTTTATCACTCCCTTTTAATCAAACCTCTTTAATTTTTAATTTTATTGATATTTTCTTCCATCTTTTAATTTTGTTTTTGTCCATTAAATTGAAAAAAGTTAAAAAAGAATTATTTTTCTTTAACCCAAATTTATTTAATGCCACAACCACTCACTTTTATCTCATTTTTTGTTTCTTATCAAGTTTACATTTCTATTTTCGATTCTCTTGACTTCCTTCAAACTCCAAACATTCTTTTTAAAATTTGCAATATTTTAAATTCCAGAACGTAAATTAAAATTTAAGTTCACAATATCTAAATTCTCATAGACGTGAATTTGTATAATTTTCAAAATATTATGATATTTTTAGGGTTGGATTTAGATATAAATGAAATTGAGATGCAATTTATTTGTTTATACTTATAATTTAAAAAATTTATTTTTTAAAATCTAAGTTATTAAAAATAGTAAAATTTTCATCATATAAAGTATTAAATTAGTCCATTTGTGCATATATATATTTATATAAATTATTTTTAAAAAAAATCATTGAACCGAGGTTGAACCGGTCCGACCGGTTGAACCTCGACCCTTTCACTTTACCGGTTCAATTAACGGTCCCGGTTTTTAAAACATTGGTAGGCATTTAAAATGATCACAAGAAAGCTACAGATGTCTAAAATCTAAACAAGATGAATAACTTACTTTACCATCTTATGGATTCCAGTCAAAGTCTGAATCAAGCAAATTCTTCTTCCATAAAAGTGAGCATCTAGTCAAGGGACGACTAATATACTTTGCTATCAGGGACCAGTTTGAAATTCCATAAAAGTGAACATAGATGTATGTAACTTACACATGAATAGGCAGAGATGCAATAGTTAGGATGACGAAGCAAAGCTAATAGTCTCTGCAACCAAAATGAGAGTATTACATATATTCATTTAACTTAAAACAACACCGTAATTGAGGGAAGTATGCAAAACTGCAGACTAAGCACTTGTGCGTAGATAGTCCAGTTGAAGAGTTTAAGATTAGGAGTGCTGACTTCCTCTTAACCCATATTCACAATTGCAATAATTGCCCATTTATACTTAAAGGGTGACTTTACTAATTTAAAACAAGCAAATGAAACTATTTAATTTCTAAATTCTTATATGAATGCAAATATAAATGAAATTGCTCAAACCATACGGATAGGGGCATATTGCAGGAAAAAACAACTTAAAATGAGAAAAAATGAGTCTAAAATATAAAAAATATGTAGAAAATGGAATGAAAATAACATACAATACATGGATTTAATGTGCAAAAGTCTAGATTTTAGCATTGAACTAGCTTATTTTTACAAATCTTCACTAGCATTGGATTAGCAAATAAACGAGGGGATAGGTGTCACAACTGGGATTGTACTAGTGTGCTGGAAGCTAAGCAGCATTGTATACTAGAGCAATGATAAAAGGATAACATAGAAGCACACTCAGCACGTAACAAATAAGCATGATAAATAGATGTCAATCCTTATGAAAGCATGCAAATATGTAAACACATAAGAGCACGTAACGCACACGAGCCTTATCTATACATTAGAGAACATAACTACAATCTGACAGGGAATGATGAAAAATAAACCCATCTGTTATATGTTGAGGTCTTACTGCAATCTAACAAAGGGAAAATGAAAAAATAAACGACTATTTTATTTATTAAATGAATTAGACATGATAAAATTAGAGTGAAATTAAACAAGCATTTTAAGAATAAAATATCGAACTAATAAGTACCGTAATGGCAAACTAAGAATTAAAACAACTTAGAACATATAAACACAAAATAGCACAAATTGGAATGTAAAACCAAGAAGGGTACCCCCTTTAAAGTGTTGTTTAAGGTTTCCCTCTTTAGAACTCACAACACGAACAAAAGGAATAATGATACCCACTATCATATCATAGTAATAAAGACCAAAGCTAATTAAAGTCATTAGTTGTAATAGTCATACAAAAACACAAAAAAATGCATAATTGAGGAATAAAATAGTAATTAAGAAATCAAACTGCTCTAATTGAAAAATTAATCATTCTATGGGGACATAATTGTTAAAGATTAGAAAAGTTTTTAAAAGGTCAAAATCATATTATTAAAAGATAATTAGGGGATCAAAATTAAATATAGATAAAGTTCATGGACCAAATGCATTAAAAATGGACCTAGATGCAACAGAATCAAAGTTGTAGGCCTATAGTGAGGTTTCAAGAAATTGATGACCAAATTGCAAAATCTAGTTTCTGATTTTAAAACCCATTTTCACCCTTGTAGTGGAGCAGTGTAGTTTAGATCTAGGGCAATGCTATGTAGTTTTCCTAAAAACAATTTTCCTTTTTTTTTCCTGTTTTTTCCTTTTCTCTCCTCTTCTTCCTCAACCCTAGCCACGGCAGAAATGAGCAGTAGACAACGGTAGTGCTGCCGGCCTTTGCCGCCACCAACCACCGCCAGTCATAGCCTTCCAGTGATAGATTTACCCCAAACTATCATCTTCCACTTCCGTCTCGTATTTAAAAAAAAAAAAAAAAAAAGAGTGAAAAGTAGCAAAAAATGGCTATTTACAACCAGATCTCTATTTCATTATCTCATTCAAAATAAGCACATACTTTACCAAACTTGTTCCAAAATGCTCCTCATTAGATGTATAACATAAATAAGCCCACAATGACAGCGTCAAAAATAATAAACTAAAATAATAATTTGAAACTTACAAAAACCCATTCCTTGAACTACAACTTAAAAGATTATTAAAAGATACCTTGGCAACGGCTTTTAGCTTGCTATGATAATGGCAGTGCTGCTCTCAAACTCTAGAAACTTTGGGAGGAAACCCAACGTCTTCATCCTGACTTTGTAATTTCAAAGTGTGTTACTTGTGTGTGCAATTGGTGTGTTTCTGTGTGTAGTGGTGTGCTGTTAGGGAAGGAGTGGCCGAGAGAGAGAGAGTTGGAGAGAGGAAAAAAGAGAGAGGAGGAGTGGAGACTGTTAATTGTGTTGGTGCGTGCCACATGATAGAGGGGAGCCGAGAGGGGAGTTTTGTTTCCTGTTGCAAGAGATGCCAAAAATGTACCAGGTCATGAAACTGAAAACTGAGGGATCAGAGAAAGTTTAAATGGAGAAGAAAGAGAGTTAAATGGAGAGGCCAGTGCGTTGGGGGGACCTTGCGTTATTGTATGCGATTGACGGATAAGATGTAACCATGCGTCACTCACGATTAACCCACACATTCAGAAATTTTAAACATTCATAATTCCTTTCGAGAATGTTAGAAACTTAGAAATAAGAAAAAAGAATATATGCTTCAACGCACTTGAGAATTGTCCAAAGAAAAAAGAATATCTCAATGTTGCATGGATTTATTACTTTTGTAGGAACACCACTTGAAAAATTGTCCAAAGAAACGTCTGCTTAGCCTTTTTGAGCGTAACGATCTCTGTCCCACACTCTGTGTCATTCTCTGTTCCAACTTTTATTATATTACTATTTCTCCTACATAAACATCATGTTTTAGTTCTTTTTTGTTTTCTTAAAATTTCAATAACTATTATTGAGTAAAAATAAAATATAGCAGCTTAAAAAAGTAAATATATAATAGAAATTAAAAAATATAACAGAAAATTCATAAAAAATCTCATTTTTTTATGCATTTTGATTTTTGAGTTTGTTAAATTTTGTGTATTAACTCCAATTAAATATTATTGGATTTTAAGGAAACAAAAAAGAACTAAAACATAATGTTTATGTAGGAGAAATAGCAATATAATAAAAAGTGGGATAGAGAGTGGCACAGGGTGTGGGACAGAAGATCCGTTGCGCTTTTCGAGCGATTATGACTTTGGAATCTTCATTTGCAACACACTCTTGAAGAGGGGTTACATATACATCATTCATGCTTGTCTCTTGAGGTTCAAATTTCATTCTAAAGACAATATCATGTGAAATAGATATTTCCTCGTTGAAACACAAATTAGATCCATCATTTTGATCAAAATGCAATTCACTTTCACATACAACATTCCCACCATTTATAATAGGATCGATTTGCATATGATTAGAAGAAATAATTTCACACAAATTACACAATTGATCTTGAATTCTACCTATGTGAGAAGCTAACTCTTGTTAAATTTTATCTCCATAGTTTCAGATTTTTAGATAGAGGAAAATATCCTGCTCATTTTATATGATAAGGGGAAAAAACAAAACTATTTAGTGCAAAATAAAGAATAAAAATATTATTAAAGTTCTACAGATTTGTTTGTATTGAAGATTATTTGGAAATTTTTTTAGAAATAATATTGTAATACTTTTTTGTGATTTGATGTTTGTAAACTAAAAAAGTGGTTAAAAAAAAATAAAAGATGGTTGAGAAACATGCCTATGATACAACAAAAAAGATTTTTAGAATAATTTAGCAATCCAAACAATTTTAAATAGCATCTAATCATGCTGTACTAAAAGAAATTAACCCAAAAATTTTGAACCCCAAATCAACTATGTTTCTCTCTTTTCTAAGTATTACGAATGAAAAAAAAATGTATTCTCCCATATAAAGAAAATATCTAGCTATTGAAAGAAAAGCGCAACCATATGTAGATTTATAAAGAGAAACTAACAATATTTGAGCATTTTTAGTCTTTTAATAATTATTTTGCACATACATATTTTTCAATAACAATGTTTATTATTTTTCCATTATTACATGAAATCAGCAAGATATTTCTCTCAATCTTGAAAAAGTATAATTATGGGATGAAATTCAATTAGGGGCATATCTATAAATATATTATTTTTTTATTATCGTATTAGGAATATTGATTTTTTAGATATTATTTATTCCAGTGTTATAAAATATTGAAGTTGACTAATGATTTTAGTGACAAACAAACAAATTGAAAAAAAAATGATGTTAGAGGATAAAGTGGGAAACAAGTTAGGGGAATTACTGCATTTAACTATTAAGGATATAAATATCTTTTTGTCATTACCATTACACAACGTTAAAGTGAAGGGATAAAAGTCAACTGACGTTTTAAGGGATAAAATGAGAAAAAAGTAACTTCAGGCAGCAAAGTACAAATGGTCATTACAAGTGCTAGATAAGTGTACAAAGAGACTGGGGTACCCTAAAAATGTGAGGTAAACTTCCAGTCATGCCATTGGACACAGGACTATTATTTTGCATGTGTGACAGAGATTGTGAGGTAATAGTGAATAAATTACCTCCAAATGTATTTAAGGGTTGCAGAAATGTATTTAAGGGTTGGAGGAGCAGGAAATGTGATGAATTTCCATTCCCGAGATCCTAATGATGGAGCCAATCAGCAAGGAGATAACTTTCATGAAAATCAGGCTAAGGAAGAGGCTGAACAAATAGATGTGTCGGCTGATGCCACAAGTGACATTGAGGTATTAGGGGAATTTCCACCAGATGTGGAATTAAACAAGGCAGACGAAACTGACAGCAAAAATAATCATGCAATGGAACCAGAAAATTTTGATAACATAAGTTCTGCTGAAGTGGAAAAAGACAAAGATGTAGAGTTGGAACAAAAAAAAAAAGGCTGATAAAGAAAGAGCTCAAAAAGTGGAACCAGCAATTCAACCAGCACCTTTCATGTGGAATGGCAATATCTGTGTTAACGTATCTACTCTACAAGCTGCTACGCCCATAACAGGCTAATTACTCAGAATATTGACAAAAAAAAAAAGAAAAATCGGACATTTAGTGACATGACAAGGGGTATGTTTACAACTATTGCTTAGCCCGACAGCAAAAGGCAATATTTTTTTTAAAAAGAATTCCACTGGCTGCCGGGCTGACAAAATAGTGGAATTTTTTTTAAAAAAAAAAATTGCTGCTGGACTGATTCTGGGCAGCAAAGCCAAATTTTTTTTTTTAAATCACTGACACAGCCCGGCAGCAGTGAAATTTTGGTTTAAAAAAATCGACTGCTGCTTTGACAAAAAGGGCTGGGGATGATTTGCTTAGCCCAAGTCAACACTTTTGTTTTGAGTGGAGGAGTTGATTTGCTTAGCAGTTGGCTCTCACGTTATGCATTTTTTCTTCTTTTCTTTTTTTTTTTTGCCTTTTTGTTTTTATATTGTACAATAAATTTATATTTATAAAATTATAGTACATATTAAAAATTACATAATAATTTTAACAAATAATTTTTCAACAATTTGAGAACTGCATTTTATTGTAAAATGAATGAGATTGTTTGTTTAAAAAACCTTTTTTAAGTTTAACATCCTATAGGAGTAATTATTGATTTAACAAATCTGTTTGCATCTTTTTCTTACGTTTCAACTTTGAAACGTAATTTAATTAACTTAAAAGACTGTTCGGTTTAGTACGTCAGGTAGCGTAAGTTTTTTAATTAACTAAAAAAACTTATGCTGCCTGACGTACTAAACCCAACAGTCTTTTTAGTTAATTAATTTTGCGTTTAAAGTTGATACGTAAGAAAAAGATGAAAACAGATTTGTTAAATCAATAATTATTCTTATCTTATGTTAAACTAAAAAAAGGTTTTGTAAACAAAAAATCTCATTCAATTTGCAATCAGATGCAGTTCTCAAATTGTTGCAAAATAATAGTTAAAATTACAATGTATATGATTTGATATTAATTTTTTGTTATTAAATGTATAGAAAAATCGGGAAAATGTATAAATTTATTTTGCAATATAAAAACAAAAAAGGCAAAAAAAAAGAAGAAAAAATTTTTAATTAAAAAACTTATACTACCTGACGTACTAAACCGGACAATCTTTTAAGTTAATTAAATTACGTTTCAAAGTTGAAACGTAAAAAAAAAGATGAAAACAGATTTGTTAAATCAATAATTACTCCTATAGGATGTTAAACTAAAAAAAGGTTTTTTGAACAAAAAATCTCATTCATTTTACAATAAGATGCAGTTCTCAAATTGTTGAAAATTTATTTGTTAAAATTATTATGTAATTTTAATGTACACTATATTTTATAAATATAAATTTAATGTGCAATATAAACACAAAAAAAGGCAAAAAAAAAAAAAAGAAAAGAAGAAAAAAATGCATAACGTTGAGAGCCAACTGCTAAGCAAATCAACTCCTCCACTCAAAACAAAAAGTGTTGACTTGGGCTAAGCAAATCATCCCCAGCCTTTTGGTCAAAGTAGCAGTTGATTTTTTTAAACCAAAATTCCACTGCTGCCGGCTGTGTATTTTTTTTAAAAAAAAATATTGCCTTTTGCTGCCCTGTTGTGTCAGCCCGGCAGCAATAGTTGTAGACATACTCATGTCAGATCACTAAATGTCCGATATTTCTTTTTTCGTCAATATTCTGAGTAAATTAGCCGCCATAACATTCATTTAGGTGGAATTGGAATTGTGCAGCTTCATGGAGAAGGGGAATGAATTTGGTAAGTTGTGAAATCGAAGTTCTGGTGCCAAAATAGTCATGTGGTGGGTGCTTTTGTTCATTTAGGAACCACTAAATGTCTAGTGTTGAATTAGTTTTGTGGGTAAAAAAGGTTCTGCTATTTTTGTTTTTGGAATGAACTAGTCTACTAGTATTTGTTTTGTTTGCTGTTGTAGCTTGGGCGAAGGTTGAACAGTCTTTTTCTTCTCAGAATGATATGTAATCACAGTTGGCTTAATCCAGTTCAAATATCAGTTGCTCATTATTACTACTATCACATTTTTTGGCTATTTCACACAAGATTCCAGTCAATCAAAGCCCACTTAGAAACTAACCTCGTAATCTTATATGTGATAGCAAAAATTACATTTCATCCGAGTAAACAGCTTTGCAGCAAATCAAAAAATAAAACAAGGCTAAATATTACAGCAACACTACCTGAGTTCATTCTTTTAAAAATATGTTAATACATAGTCTACTACATTACCTAGTTGCTAACACCTACACAAAAGTTGCAACTAACCTTAGATTTATCCTAAACAAACTACTTCATATATCATAATGCTTCTTCTTCTCAATGTCTGTGGTCATTTTTTACCTCAAGTTTTGCCAGTAGAAACCACTTCAATGTATACCCACTAGAAGATGATGTACATCTTCAGCCTCCTCGCTTTTCCTTGCAGCCACCTTGAGTTCTCTTTCAAGCCGGCTAGGTATTATCTCCTTTACCCTTTGACTCATTCAGGATCAAACCAATCCTAACAGCCTCCAATTTCCTAATCAAACACTAGAAATATTTGAAACACCAAACCTATTAAAAAAAAAAATCAAAGGATAGTACAAAGGTTAAGCCCTAATTGACCGTACCCCCTATTTGGCACATCGATAAAATCTTCTGTCAGGTTTATGCTTGTCCACGATGTTATCAGTAGTGCTTTTTTTCCACAATTGCAATTCCTTTTTCCCATCCCTAGGGGCTTTTGTTGAACGAAGTTCATAGGCCTTTTTCCTCTTCATTCTTCTACTGCAACAATGCAAGAGTGAAAAATGTTCTGTTTGAGGAAGACGATCCTAGATTTTTTATGTCTTGGATCGGGTTTATGACTTTGATCGGGTAACTCTTAAATCAATGACCCACATGTATAGGTTAAGCAGAGGGAAAGTTTCCCTCCTTGACGATACCCCTAATTTCCTTCCCATTTTCCATTTTCTTTTTTGAGACATTTTCCTTGAATTTCCTATAATGCCCTTGCACAAGGGCACATGTGGCCCACACTCTCGATCCACCATTAGTTTTTTGGATTCCATCAATATTTTTGCTTAGGTGGTATGATTTTAAAAGTTAGGGAGTAAAGTGTCCGATTTTGAAATTTAAGAACCAAAATGGAATATTACGTATAGTTCGAGAGGATAAGTAGAATTAAATCCAATTAAAACATATACTGACCTGCTACAGTAAAAATGTTTGCAATTCTTGCACTGATCTAGCAAGCCCTTATACAGTTATACTTTACTATTATGCAACTCAAGTTTTCTCTCTTTATCCAAACTCCTGCTTATTGGTTAATGAAAATTTTATGTTTAATTTAATGCTTTCTCCTTAGTTTATTTTAACAGTAATCTTAGAAGATACTTAGTTTTGATCTCTAATTTAACAAACATAATAGAATAGAATTATACAGAAGATCAATTTCACATAGGAATGCTATAGAAGATCAATTTTCCAAAAACGAGTCGTTGATATGAATGCCAACACGAGGGAGAAAAACTTCCAACAGTGTGGGAACTAAATCAAAGAAATGGTTTAGAATGGGATAGAAATCCAGCTCCGCGCACATGAATAGAGACTCGCACAATTTCATGACTTGATCTTTGGGCCTTCAGTGTGGTGCAACAGGGTTGATAAGTAAATAATTTGCAGTCAATGTTTCAAATAATTAAACTTTTGATTTCTTGACGAAAAATCTACCGTATCCGCCCTCTCTTTAGTATACAATTAGTGTATATTGTAATATTTCTCTTTCTTTTTCAGCCATATGAATTCCTCCAAGCCATGCAGTTTGTAAAATATACTTACAATTAAACCAGCTAAAATGTGCAATCACTTCTTTCATATTGTATCCAAACAGCAGCACAATTTTTTTGCATAAAAAAGGCAGAAAATTTCTTATTAGATTCACGAGTAAAGGATTGTGTCTCACTGTGAGGACTTGCAAAATTCTTCATATTTTCTTAAAATTTCTTTTTATTTTGAATAAATTACTTTATAATATCCTTACTACTCATTTACTCCCTCAATAGTTGTAATAAATAATAGAATTAAGAGTTTTACCCTTAGTTTTATAGTTAGGGTAAAATAGGATTTTTTGCGTATTTTGGTAGTGTGTTTAATTGGTGAGGTGTGTGTACTAAATTTGGTGGTTAAGAGTGAATTTTAGATAAGAGAAAGTGTGTGATTAGAAGTGCTATTAATAAGTTGGTGAATCATAAGTTAAAACACTAGTACGCGCGAGTTAAGGAAAATCGGTTTGAACCGACGTGCACCGTTTGCTACCGATCGAGTACACCACTTGATCACTACTTTCTTGCCCTAATCCTCTTGGTTTTATTTCAGCTAATCAGCCCCTAATCAACCCTTAAAGCAGCCGAAATTCTTGACTAAATAAAGGGGAGAAAAGAAAAAAAAAAGAAAACATCTTATGGTGCCAAGTGTTGGAAACCTAGGGATGGTTGACCAAAACAATTTTTTTCTTCTTATCTTCCATTTTGGCTCCTTGTCTTCCTCATTTCTTCATGTGGCCGAGAGCAAGAGAGGAAAAAAAAGAGAGAAAAACAACTTCAATTCCAACCTTGATTCTTCCTTGTTGAGTTGAAATCACACAAATCAAACCGATTAAACTTACCTCTTGGTACTTAGGAAGTTAGGAGTGGTGGAAATCTTGAGGGAAAGTGCTTGGTTCTTCACTTAGCAACAAGTATTGGAAGGTATAAGGCTACAACTTCCTTTTCTCTTGCTTAATCTTGCTAAATTTGGTATAGAAACTTTTAATCTTGACTTGTTATGGTTAATTTTCTAATTTTTTGTGGTGTAGTGGAATTTTCAGTTAGGGTTTATATTTCTAGCTTTGATTATTGTGTTTAGTTAGCAAATGTTGTTATTGAGTTTGGAAATGAAACTTGTAAAGTGATTAGTGGCATGTTTATTACTTTTTATAGTTGAAAATTGCATTTCCAGCATTTGGTGGTGAATGTCAGTTTTGCCCTGTTTTTAGAATCAACTTGAGTTGTGAATTTCTTCATGTTTTAGACTGAATTTTGTTACAAAACATGAAAGTTATAAGAATTTGAATTAACTTTCGACCTGTAAAATTTCAGATCAATTGGATCAGTTTAGCTTATGATTTGGCCAGAGCACTCCTGATTGTGCCAAACACTCTAATTTTCCTGACTTGTTTTTCATGTGCTTCTGACCGTCCATTTTTTACCCTGAAAATGCGAAAATTAGATGTTGATATCTTCATAGGAAATGTAGGTCTATGTCTTAACTTCGAAACGCCATAAAATTTATCTCGATCCGATATACCTAACTACAGTTATGATCAAACCACCGAAGGATGACAAATCTGCCACTTATAATTTCTTTTCTAAACTGGTTTTCAGTTTTGATATCCATAGTGATAAGTTATTATTTGGTTTGTTTAGTTGGTTTTGAGGCCTTGAATAGATGTATGTTGTTGGTTATCACTGTGGCTGGATTGGAGGTTTGTCGGCTTGTGAATCCAAGTTGTACTTGGATGGGAAAATGGATAGATACAAAAGGCCTGCTGCCCAACTTTTCGCTCGAAAGATAAGCGAGTAAACTTGAAACTTGAGCGACGATTTGAAGTCGAAGTGAACTTGGTTTGTCTATGGTAGTCAAGCTACTGTTAGTAAAGGTGTATAAGTTGAAATTTTGTCAAAACTCGTACCCTTTAAAATGTGAAAGTAGCGACCCTTATAACTATGACTTTCTCAATC
>JACYVW010000244.1:0-43582 GCA_023065735.1 Coffea humblotiana | reverse complement strand
GTTTCGAGTCATGTTCGTTTGTTGTCAAATCTGATTCGTGTAACAAAAAAAAAAAATTCGGTCGCTAGTTTCCTTTGTTTCTTTCGTTTATCTTTGCTGTCCGCAAATTCGCTATTGCTGTCCGCATTGTTTCTTGTGTTGTTGCTGTGATTCGTGTCGTTATTTGTGTCATAAATCCGTGTGTTGAGTCTTGAAGCAATCGAGTCAAAAAAAAACACAAAACAGTCGCTAGGTTTTTTCTTCGTTGTGCTCTTGCATCTTGTTGTCGCGTATAACATTCTGTCTTGCCGTCCCTTGCTATTGTTTTTGTCCAGATCAGTTCTTCATATCTTTGTCTTGGTTGAGTCGTCTTGTTGTTGTGCAAGCAGCCACCAAGGATCGACAAGAAACAAAAAAAAAAGGAGAAGGGGAAAACGCACACAAGAAAGTGAAACAAAAAATTCTGGTCGTTAGCTTGCTTCTTGAAACCGAAAGTGTTTGACAACAAGTGCGGCTGGGAAAAATTGTTCTATTTTGCACGAAAAAGGCTGATCACAATAGTTCTTGAAGTTCTTGATAACCTTACCTTGTTTCTTGGAATCCTTGACACATATCTTGATAGGGTGGGTTGATTCTTGAAAATCTTGAAACCAAGACTTACGTTGGGGCTGATCTTGTGTCAAACGAACCCCTTGTGTTCTTGTTGTTAAGATCCGATCTCAAAAGAAAGAAAAGAATTCTGGTTGTATAAAAAAAAACAACAAAAAAAGAGGGAAAGAAAGAGGAAACCAGAATTGGATCACAAGAAATAAGAAACATTCTTGACATAGGAAACCTTTTTGACCAAGGACATCCAAACCGCCTTGGATTTGCTAGGGCAAACCCTAGCCGCCACCAAAGCTGTCCACTTCGGGCCTTCCTTGCTTGAATTGGGGAACCAGCCGCAAATACCAACAACCACAACCCACAACCAACCAAGAAACATTGGTTACCACTACCAAAGAAAACTCAGCCGCGTGCAAAGTGGGTAGAGTCGCTCTAGGCTTCTAAATTTTCGCCATCTTAATTCTTGTGTAATCAAACTTTGCACTCTGTCCAGTCCACAAATTGGTATCTTTGAGTCATTTTTACAGCTTGTTGTTCGTGTTAGGAGTGTCCAAAAAGAGTCCAAACAAGTCTACTCATTGTTTATCTTGTTAAAGTCCTTGTCGAGACAAACTCTCACAACACTTGAGTCACTCTTTTTGCGGACTAAAACAAAAAATTCCAGCAAATTCTTGCTTGTATAATTGCTATTTTTTGAGTCATTAGTCGGTCTTCAAACTTCCACCTACTCATAAGCCACTTTTGGGGAAAAAAAAACTTGATTGAAGTTTGGTTGAACTACTTGAAGGAAATTTCTGATTTCTTCAAGGGGGCAATCGAGGAACTTGAAAAGTGAGTGGTGAGAATATTAGAGTGTTTTAACCCTTTGAGTGATACACGAGAGTGAGCGAAACACGTGAGAGAGTGAGTGAGGAATTTTACCTTAACGTTTGTTGAAGTTTTGCAGGTTAAACCATGGCCACTGAAAATGACATTACCATTGCACAATTGGCACTGAAAATGGATGCTATGTGGAGAGAAATGCAAAGAAAGTTTGAGCTCCGTTTTGAATCCATGCAAGAGCAAATCAAACAATTGGACCAGTCAAGAAACTCCTCTAAGAAAACTAGGGGAAAACTGACCTTGAACGAACTCAGTGACTCTAACTCAGAGAGGGACTTCGAAGATGATGAGCAAAGGCCGAGGCGAACTACACAACGGGCTGACCGCGAAGAGGACCAACTCAAAGGAATAAAATTAAAAATTCCTACCTTCCAAGGTAAATGGATCCCGAAGCATACTTGGAGTGGGAGAGAAAGATTGAGTTGATCTTCGATTGCAACCACTACACGGAGTCTCAAAAGGTAAAGTTGGCCGCCATAGAATTCACCGACTATGCCGCGATTTGGTGGGATCAACTTCGCATCAAACAACGACGAAATGAGGAATCGAACATTCGGACATGGGACGACTTGAAGCGGATCATGAGGAAGCGCTTCATACCCGGTTACTACCACAGGGATTTGCATCACAAATTGTAAACCCTCACTCAAGGTAGTATGACGGTTGAAGATTACTTCAAAGAAATGGAAATGTCCATGATGCGGCTGATGTTCGAGAAGATGAGGAGGCCACCATGGCACGATTTTTGGGAGGATTACGGCCTGAGATTGCTAACATCGTGGAGCTTCAACACTACCTTGACATGGGAGAACTCTTGGACAAAGCTATCAAGGTGGAACGGAGGTTCAAGAGGAGGAACGAGTTGCCAAAGCTCCCATTTCCAACCTGGGAGTTGGAGGAACTCGGCCACAAGGGCCGACACTAGCCCCTCTTATGCACCTAAAGCTTCAAAATCGAGTGGAGCATCGCAAGAAGAAATAGGGCCAAATGCTCTACCTTCGAAACCAACTTCCAAGGAGGGGTTTAAGTCCCAACAAGAGGTCTCCAAACCAAGGACCTGTGACACCAAATGCTTCAAGTGTCAACTGTGACAGCCCCACCTTCCCCTAGGGCGTACCCTAAGGGTTAGCGAACTGCCTGCCCAGCTCTCGCCAGGACTACTAACGATCCACACACACAAATATAGACGTTTCGGAAAGTATTATAACAAGTAAGGGTAACAACAATCACGCAAAATGAAAACGGAAAAACGGAACTGAAGTGAACAGTGCCCGACCGGATTTTTTTTTCCTCGTTTGACGTCCCCACTAGTTCGAACACGCTCCAAACACAAATAAACTTTAAGTAGGAATAGAAAAGTACATTTCCAAGAAAGTATATCATTTCTACATGAAAAAAAAATATATTGACACATAGCAACTATAAGGGTTTTACAATTCAAAAGAGAATATCCAAATGAAATACATTAGGGTTCTAACGGTCGAGGAGCTATACAAAGGAACAAAAGAATGTCTAACTAGCTCAACTCGCTTCTCAAAATCATGGTTTCCAAAAGTAAGTCCTGTAAGGAAAACAAAGGTAATGAGAGTGAGCTTTTGCCCAATGAGGTACTAACCAGTCATACAATCCAAGTTCATGAATGCAATCAGGCTCAATTATACACGACTATCAAACAGGGAAATAAAAGCACCACATCAAGTCCAAAAGTAAAAGGATATGGGTAGCCCTCGGGAGCCAATTTCCCCATTGCAACTCTTGATCACATCTCGTTGATCCTCCGTTAACGTTCGAAGGAAAAGTAGGACCGTAGACCCCACTTTACACCCAGTACCTTCCACCATACATTCCCCTACCGGGCCCGAACACCTCACAGTAATCAAGAGGGTAATACTCGAGTATACCACAAGGTCGAGGAGCTAACACTCCACTCGACAAACAGTAACCTCATGGTTTATTACCTAACTGACCGGCCCTTGCCGGCTCGACTCGATGAACGACCATTGAGGCTTGAGCTCAGATGTCACAGTAAGTCGTAGGGCTCATGCCCCAAACGACATTAAGTCAGCACAAGTCAAATTCACAAGTATTCAGTAATCAGTTATACAAGTAAGAGAACGAGAGCGATAAAGTACACTCTCGCCTCATGCACAGAGTTCACAGTTATTCAATCCAATGATTCAAGTATACAACCATTTAAGCACAAAACCATGCAAAGTACACTCACCACTTCAACAAGCAAATTCACAAGTTTCCGTCCGACGGCTGCCTTGGAGCACCGACACGTCCTAACACAAGCAAAAGAACACAATTGAGACTCAAACACGAGTCAAGTACCTCTTACATGAACCACTAAAGCAATAATTCAAATATAGCTTAAAATGGAAAATACATCGAATTTAAGGCTAAAAGTATAAACAAACTCCAAAACCTTTCACTTTTACTTAATCTTAACCTAAACTCGCAAGACCCCAAGTTCTCAATATTCGGACAGCATTTCCCCTAAAATTTCAGTTTTTCCATCCTACAAACAAGCGCTTAAATTCATCCAGACCAATCACAATTTCACATACCAATCATAGGCTAGTCAATACACGTCATTAGGGTCACAATACCCCTCAATCATAGCCAATTATAAGCTCAATAACCATAAAAAAAGCCCCAATTTGGAACCCTAAAACTGAAATTTTCCGCAAAAAGCTGAAATTTCCGCAATTAACCACAATTAACGCACAATAGCTCCAATTTTATACCATATTAAGCCATCAATCCAAGCCAACCATAAGCATCATATGAAAACAGAAAAATTCTCCAAAAATTAAGAAATTCATCCAACTTCACTTTAATCCATGAAATCATTCACCAAACAAGCTATTTAACCACTACAAGCCACTAATTTACCATTAGGAGGAACAAAAATTGAGTTTCCAAGCAAAATACCTTAATTCTCAAGAAAGGTTGCAACTTAAGGCTTTTTCTTCCAAGATAACTCCACAAACACCTTCAAGCTTCCTTAGCAAGTCACTTTTATGGAGGAATTCAAGATTTAATCGGTTGGATTTCAAGATTTAGGCGAGAAATGGAAGATCAAGGTTGAAGCTCTCTTTCTTTTCTCTCCTTGTGAAGTTCGGCCAAGAGGAAGAAGAAATGAGAAAGATTTTTGGTCAAAATTGCTATTTAGTAAAGGTAAGAAAGTTAGGCAAGTCTTCCTCCAACCGAAACGAGACACGTGGCACCTTTATGTTTTATTCCTATCCTCTTGCTTACCAATGGTTAAATACCTAACTAACCTCTATTTATATCCTAACACCTAGTAATTTAATCCCTTTATGCAAAACTTGACCTAATTGGCCGAATTTCTCTCACTTAACGCACTAGCTGGTCCCACGCCCACTATTCACTCCAAAAATCTTGTGAACTAACTTATATTAGGAAAATGTTTTTAAAACCCTATTTACTCATAAAAATGTCTAGAAAGTTTATAGAATAAAGAAAATATGGAAAACGGGTGCAAAGAAATAAAATAATATCTAAAACTAAAGAAAATTTACGGGCTCTCACACAAGGGTTTGGGCACATTGCTTCCCAATGTCCCAACCAACGGACCTTGATCATGTTACCCACTGGCGAATTATTGAGCGATGAGGAAAACGAGGAACATGAGGGAATGCCGTCCTTGGAGAGGGAAGAGGACGAGCTTGAGGAGATACCTGTCAATGACACGGTTGGATGTTTAGTGGCAAGGCGAGCACTAGCTACACAAGCTAGTCAAGATGACCTACAACGAGAAAACATCTTCTACTCAAGGTGTCATATCAACAACAAGGTGTGTAGCCTAGTCATTGACCTGGAAAGTTGTACTAATATTGCAAGTGCATTAATGGTGGAGCGACTCAACTTGCCAACAACTGACCACCCGTGCCCCTACAAGCTCCAATGGCTAAACAATAGTGGCGAGATACGTATCTCTAAACAAGTCTTAGTTACTTTCCGCATAGGTCCTATGAGGATGATATTGTATGTGATGTAGTACCTATGCAAGTTGCACACATTCTCTTAGGCCGGCCTTGGCAATTTGATAAGAGAGTTATTTTTTATGGTTTCTTGAACAAGTATTCCTTTTTGCATAATGGTAAGAAAATCACACTTGCACCTCTTGCACCACAACAAGTGCATGAGGACCAAGTTAGCTTACAAAGGGAGTACGATATGCATGCCACTAGTCGAAAACAACCATCAAAAGAAAAATTAAAGGAGCTGGCCGAGACATCTAACGATAAAAGTGAGCTTAATCGAACCATTGAGCTAGGAAAAGAAAAAAAAATAGCATGCTAGCTAGAGTTAAAGATGTGAGAAAAGTTTTACATTCTAACCAAGTCTTGCTTATATTGATTTGTAAAGAAGCTTTACTCACTAATGAATTTGATACTTCTCTGCCTAGTATTGTCACTAACCTATTACAGGAGTATCATGATGTGTTTCCTGAGGACGTACCTAATGGATTGCCACCTTTGAGAGGGATTGAACCCTGGGGCTTCCTTACCCAACAAGGCACCATATAGGACAAACCCCGAGGAAACTCAAGAGCAACAAAGGCAAAAGTAGAGGAGCTACTTGGCAAGGGATGGATTCGTGAGAGTCTAAGCCCTTGTGCTGTACCCGCCCTACTTGTGCCCAAGAAAGATGGAGGATGGAGGATGTGCACTGACTGTCGAGCCATTAATGCCATAACGGTAAAGTATCGCCATCCCATACCTCGTTTAGATGACATGCTTGATGAATTGCATGGTGCTATCATTTTTACAAAAATTGATCTAAAAAGTGGGTACCATCAGATCCGTATGAAAGATGGGGATGAGTGGAAAACCGCTTTTAAGACTAAACATGGCTTATACGAGTGGTTAGTCATGCCTTTTGGCTTAACTAACGCACCTAGTACTTTTATGAGACTAATGAACCATGTTTTACGTCCTTTCATTGGTAAATTTATGGTAGTATATTTTGATGATATCCTAATTTATAGTAGGAGTCTAGAAGAGCATGCAATGCATTTACAAGCTGTCTTGGATGTACTTCGAAAGGAAAGGCTCTACGCCAACCTTAAGAAGTGCACCTTCTGCACTGATCAACTCGTTTTTCTAGGATATGTTATAAGTGCACAGGGTGTACAAGTTGATCAAGCAAAGGTGAAGGCTATAAATGAATGGCCGACACCTACTAATGTAAGTGAGGTAAGGAGTTTTCATGGCTTGGCAAGCTTCTACAGACGCTTTGTCAAGGATTTTAGCACCATAGCCGCCCCACTTACATCCATTGTTAAGAAGAACGCACCATTTCAATGGGGGAAGAACAAGCTAAGTCCTTCCAAATACTTAAACACAAGCTCACACACGCACCTGTTCTAAGTTTACCTAACTTTGACAAAGCTTTTGAAATAGAGTGTGATGCTTCTGGTATAGGTATTGGGGCTGTTCTACTCCAAGAAGGTCGCCCAATTGCCTACTTTAGCGAAAAGCTAAATGGAGCCGCCTTGAACTACTCAACGTATGATAAGGAGCTCATGGCCTTAGTTCGAGCACTCCAAACTTGGCAACACTACCTGCGACCTCGCGAGTTCGTTCTCCATACTGATCATGAATCGCTCAAGCACATCAAGTCACAAACCAAATTGAGCAAACGACACGCAAGATGGATAGCCTTCATCGACACTTTTGCATTCGTGATCAAATATAAAACAGGTAAGTCTAATGTAGTCGCTGATGCACTTTCTTGCCGACACACCCTTCTTACTACATTAGATGCTAAGTTGCTAGGCTTTGAAATTCTTAAAGATCTTTATGCAACTGACCCCGATTTTGGTGAGATTTTCACTTCCTTGCCACAAGACACTCGTGAGCATTACTCTATATCACAGGGGTTCTTGTATTACAAGGACAAGTTGTGCATACCATCGACTCCATGCGACCCCTGTTGGTTCGAGAAGCACATGGAGGAGGACTCATGGGCCACTTTGGAATTACTAAGCGTTGCCCATCCTCCAAGAGCACTTCTTTTGGCCGCGCATGAAAAGGGATGTTGAAAGACATATATACAAAGGTGTGTAACTTGTCACCATGCCAAATCAAAGGTAAATCCTCATGGACTCTACACCCCTTTACCTATCCCACATGCACCTTGGATTGACTTGTCTATGGATTTTGTACTTGGATTACCTAGAACTAGACAAGGACATGACTCTATCTATGTTGTGGTTGACCGTTTCTCTAAAATGGCACATTTTATACCTTGTCACAAGACCGATGATGCTAGACACATAGCTGACTTGTTTTTTAGAAACATAGTACGTTTGCATGGCATGCCTCGTACCATCGTGTCAGATCAAGATGTCAAGTTCTTTAGTGATGCGATTGAGCATGAGGCCCATGGAGCTCAGGTAGACCCTGTGAAGGTGCCCCAAGACCCAGTGACACGAGCACGAGCTAAAAGATTCAAGGAATCGCTTCAAGCCTTGGTTCATGCCGTCCAAGCCCAAGAGAAACCGCCAATTGAAGGAATTGAGTTGGAAGATCCTTGCAAAACTACTAAAGTGTTGCTTACAATTGAAGATGCAAGTGTTCAAGGTCCAAACGGCAATGTGGGCCGCTGAGCTGTACGGGGGTATGCTGGGCTTTGTTCGTCCAAGTAAAAGAAATGGGCTGGCCGAATTTTCCTTGCTATTTTCCAAAGTTTTATTAGGGTTTAGTCAAGGCTATAAATAGCCTCAAGTGATGTTTTACATTCAGTTTTGCGATATTTTTAATAAAATTCCAGAATTTCGTCTTCCATTAAGGCAAATTCCTTTAGCTTGTGAAAGCTAGTTTGAACACCCTAGCGTGGTTCCTAGGTTGTTTCTCGACTTATCAATCAAGCAAACACACTTGATTGTGGCGTCCTCTACCATTGAATCCGCTCTTGAGTGGTCCAAGTTTGGGTTCAATTCCGTCCATTGCCAACGCGTCCTCTAAGATCCTAAGATAGCTTCCGCGTTCACATCATCTGGTAATCAGAGCTAGTTAGAGGTATCACGTATATCCCTTTTTCTTCTTTTGAGTCTATTTTAGTCTTCTAAATTCGTAGCTCAAGTGGTTGGGTCTTGTCAAGTCCGAAATCTGTTTTGTTATCTTCGTTGTCGTGTTTGTTGTGTAGTTGCTATTCGTAATTTTTCTGTCCAGATTTGTCATTGTGCATTGTGTCTTATTACTGGGTATCCGTGTCTTGTCCAGAAAGGAAAACAACAAAAAAAAGTTGTGGCGGCAAACTAGGGTTTCTTGCTCTCTTTGCCGCATCCCAAGTTGTTTTTTTTTTCTCGAGTCGCAATCTGCCCAGAAATTCTGTTCGTTGTGTGTTACTTGTTTTTGGTCAGATTATAGTATAATTTTTGTGGAGTCTTGTGTCGTTTGGGGTTGCAAAACAACCCAGCAAAAGTCACGAAAAAAAAAAAGTGTCACATACCTCATTGTTCTTGAGTCGTTGCTGGAAATTTTCCTTGGAAGGCTGCCGAACCTGTTTTGTTGTTTCACCTTGAACCTTTGTGTTGTTTCTTGCAAATCTTGGATACCAAAACAAAATTTGGGAAGTTCTTGAGCTTCTTGATCAAAAATCTTGAAGTTCTTGGATCCACCAAATCTGATTTGGTGATTCTTGATTACACAATCAAGGGTTTCTTGATACTTGAAAGAACCTGCAACCTTGTTTTGCAAATCTTGGATCCGAATTCAAGGTGTTCTAGGGACTGGAATTACGTTGTGAAAGAATCTGATTGAGCCAAAAAAAAAGAGAGAAAGAAACAAGAGAAAGAAAGAAACGAAAAAAAAAGAAAGGAAAGAAGGTAGCATTGGTTCTAGTCTCCTTCTTGGAAACAAGTCCCATTCTTGATCCACTTCTAATCCTAAGGCTATTAGGATTGAAGTCAACCAAGAAAACCAAGAAAACAAATCCAAACCTTCCTAAAACACTTTGAACCTTCCACATCAGCCCCAAACAGCCTTAAATAGCCCGCCAAATACCCCAATTCAGTCCAAACCCCAAGCCAACCGCCACCACCCTTGAAGCCAACATAGCCCGCGATCTTGGATCGGTTGCGCCGCTCAGTGTGACCCGATCTGAACCAATTTTAAGGGCTGACCTATACACCAAAGCAGCACCCAAAATACCCCAAAAACCTGACCAAAAGACCGAGGATCAACAGCTCAACAAATTCCAGAAATTTTGGGTCTTCGGGTAGAGTTTTCTAGGAATTTCAAAATTCCAGCCTTAGAGTTTTCTAGAGTTGGTATCAGAGCCAATACGTGGATGAGGTGTTGTGTGATGTAGTTCCTATTCAAGTGACGCATGTGCTATTGGGACAATGGTGGATGTTTAATCGAGAAGCCAAATATGATGGATATACTAATAAGTATTCCTTCACATTTAATTGCCGTCGTACCAGGCTTGTGTCGCTTAATTCTAAACAACTTTGTATTGATCTAGCATACTTGAAGAGTGAGCATGAGCGTTATAGTATGAAGAAAGAGCGAGATGAGGGAATTGTGACTGAAGAGGTAAAATTCGAGGGAGTTGAAAAGGAGAAAGAGGTTGAGAATAATGAGAGGAAAAATTCAGCTAGTGAGCATGAGAAAGAGATTAAAAATTCTAAGAGTGAGCTGATTTTGAGCAAAAATGTGAGGGTTTATTGTTTTCCTAACGAATTTACCTTTGCTTTGTTTAGTGTTTCTTCTTTTGTGCAGATTAAGCAAAGTCAAGTGACGCTAGTCATGCCATGCTCGATTCCAAAGTCACTCGTACAATTCATTAGTTTCCATGGAGTTTGTCTTCTAGGAGTTAAATCTATTTGGGAACACCTCATGGGACAATTTCAATTCAAATCTATCCATACCAAAGGGGAATTAATTCAAACCCACCGTGAAGGGAGAATTCCAAATTTTGACTCTCATTTGCTACCTATGGTTTCATTCAATCATTTTCACCTTCTTTTGAGTATAATTTCCATCTTAACACTTGTATTTCTCATGCAGATTTTGAAGGAAAGTGTAAAAAGCTAGCAATCCCTTCTCAAGTTGAATCAATTGGTGGACGGAATAATGCAGTGTCAAAGGGAGTTTTCGCACTTAAATCTTGTTCTATACCTCTTACCATTTAGTAGATGATGTACCATTACTTCTTTATCCAATTTTTTATTTGTCTCAAGTTGAAAGTTATTTTGTTTTTGTAGGTTGTAAAGCTGTCCAAAATTTTTCAGTTTTGATTAAAGACTTACAACCTGATTTCGTGCTTATTCCAGCTCAAAGTGGTGATCTTTCATGCTTATTCACACATCCAAAAGCTGGTGGCCAAGTGCTCAATTTGTCAACTTCAACTTGTGCTAGTTCAAGTAACCCTCATGAAGCGGAATTCAATTGTTTGCTACCTTATATGTTGGAAGATGAGAAATTGTGTGTCACGCAAGATCCCAACGCTGTCCTCCACAAGTTGTTTAGTGCCTCATCCACGCAACAAGTTGCTCCCATTTTATCCATGCAAGATGATCCAAATCAATGTCAACCAGTGTTGGATTTTACACCTTTGCCACAATCAAGGTCCCAATGTGAAAATCCATGACCAAAGGCTAATTAGAGAGTTTTGGATTGCAAACCTGGAGTTTTCACAAGCCTTACACAAGCTCTTTCCTACCTTGGTGCATGTCCTTGTTTGAGAGCCTCATGGAAGTTGACCAAGAGACATGTGCACCGAATTTACAAAAATCAAGACGTATGCAAGTATCATTCATTCTAAGAGAGCCAATATGTGGAGATTTGAGGTGTTATACTGCCAACTCTTGTAGTACCATTCATTTCCAAACACGATTTGAGGACAAATCTTTTTCAAGAGGAGGGGAATGATACGAAATATGGGCTGCTTATGGGCCATATTTTGGGCTGCAAGAGATTGAATCTTTAGTAATAATTAGTAGTTTATTTTCCAAATTTGTATTTTATTTGCTTAGGAATAAATTCGGTCCAAGACCTCATGTTAAGTTGGATCCGATTTATAGAGTCTAGGCTCACTATTATTTAAGTTGGTTAATTAGTTTTTATTGGGTTATGTTGGGCCAGCTTAAAGCCTTCATTAGTGGATTTGAGTAGTAGAATCGACCCGAAGGCCTAGCCTAGCCGAGTTAGGGTTTTCAAGTCACTTTAGGTTTTCAAGTTGTATGGCTATATATAGCCAAGGCAAGAGACCTTTACGATCAGTTTTTTTTGCATTAATAGAAATCGTGAGACTTTCACTTTCTCTTTCTAAGAGAGCCTCTTTGAATATTTGAGAATCTTTCTCAAATTGTTCAAGTGAACTTATCAATCAAGTAACTCCTTGGTTGTGGCGTTCCTCTACCTATAGTTTGGTTCGCTAATTCGTTAAGTAGTGGGTTGAGATAATATCAATATTGTTCGCTACTTAGGGGATTAGATTGGGTCAAATTTTCTGCTGCTCAAACCGTTGGTGATTGGTTGTCTAGATCGTGGTTTCACATCAGCATGCAACAATGTAGACAAGGTCCTATTAACTACTTTAGTTTGTCCATCAGTTTGTGGGTGACTAGAAGTAGAGAAAAGCAGTTTAGTGGCCTAGTCTACACCACAAAGTTTTCCAAAAGTAGCTAAGGAATTTTACATCTCTATCAAACACAATGGTCCGAGGCGTGCCATGCAAACGTACTATGTTTCTAAAGAACAAGTCTGCTATGTGTTTAGCATTATCGGTCTTATGGCAAGGTATGAAATGTGCCATTTTAGAGAAGCGGTCAACCACAACATAGATAGAATCATGACCTTGTCTAGTCCTAGGTAATCCAAGTACAAAGTCCATAGACAAGTCAATCCAAGGTGCATGTGGGATGGGTAAAGGGGTGTAGAGACCATGAGGGGTTTACCTTTGACTTTGCATGGTGACAAGTTACACACCTTTGTATATGTCTGTTGACATCCCTCTTCATGCGGGGCCAAAAGAAGTGCTCTTGGAGGACGGACAACGTCTTAGTAATTCCAAAGTGACCCATGAGTCCTCCTCCATGTGCTTCTCGAACCAACAGGGGTCGCATGGAGCTCGATGGTATGCACAACTTGTCCTTATAATACAAGAACCCCTGTGATATAGAGTGATGCTCACGAGTGTCTCGTGGCAAAGAAGTGGAAAATCTCACTAAAATCGGGGTCAGTTGCATAAAGATCTTGAAGAAACTCAAAGCCTAGCAACTTAGCATCTAATGTAGTAAGAAGTGTGTGTCATCTAGAAAGTGCATCAGCGACTACATTAGACTTACCTGTTTTATACTTGATCACGAATGCAAAAGTGTCGATGAAGGCTATCCATCTTGCGTGTCGTTTGCTCAATTTGGTTTGTGACTTGATGTGCTTGAGCGATTCCATGATCAGTACGGAGAACGAACTCGCGAGGTCGCAGGTAGTGTTGCCAAGTTTGGAGTGCTCGAACTAAGGCCATGAGCTCCTTATCATATGTTGAGTAGTTCAAGGCGGCTCCGTTTAGCTTTTCGTTAAAGTAGGCAATTGGGCGACCTTCTTGGAATAGAACAGCCCCGATACCCTATACCAGAAGCATCACACTCTATTTCAAAAGCTTTGTCAAAGTTAGGTAAACTTAGAACAGGTGCGTGTGTGAGCTTGTGTTTAAGTATTTGGAAGGACTTAGCTTCTTCCCCCCATTGAAAATGGTGCGTTCTTCTTAACAATGGATGTAAGTGGGGCGGCTACGGTGCTAAAGTCCTTGACAAAGTGATACGGTCCTCGATCAACACGTTTCGAGACACGTAGCACGTTTGCCCTTGTCCAACGCTTGGATCGCGGACCCTAAAACCAAAACGGACGACACGATTTAATAAAGGCGGTAGAACGACAACTCCAAATTGAGGAGAATACTCAAGTGGATAGGTCGGTAGAACAATCATGGGCAAGCGCAAGATTGCTCAATAACCCTTGCCAAAGCAAGTAAAGGATTTGAATCTCTCAATGGAAGAGAAAACAAAACTAATTGTTTATTATCAAAATTGCGTAACCCCTTTGACCGTACAAAGTGAGCCTTTATATTAGGCTAAGGGACTAGGTCAAGGGACTAATGAAACCCTAATAAAGCAAACAAGGGGGTCGGCCACTCCATGGACAAGATGGGCCGGCCCATGACCTAATTTAATAAGCTAATCCAACTCTAACAAGATGAAAACCTGGGACTAAGGCCTAGGGCCTAATCGACCAACCCACTTGGAGGCCCACTTGATTCTTCATGGGTTTGGATCATTGTGTAGATGACTTGAGTATCCCCTTCCAAGCCTTCAATGTCTCTATGGACTCCTTGTTGGTCTTGCACACTTCGCACTAGGGCTTGGAGTGACTCCTTGAGCGCTTGACCCGTGCACGTGTGACTGGGCCAAATGGTACTCGAACTGGGTCATTACTTGGGCTAAGGTCCGTGCATGGGCCCAAATGGTACTCGAACTGGGTCATTACTTGGGTTAAGGTCCGTGCACACATCAGTCCCCTCCACTTGAGAAGGATTTGTCCTCAAATCTGGATCCTCCCCGTCAAGGAATGGACTCAAATCCGCGACATTGAAAGTCGTGCTAACATTGCACTCCCCAGGTAACCCCAATTTGTAAGCATTGTTGTTGACACAATGGAGCACTCGGAACGGGAAACAAATTGCAGCCACTCTTCATTTGACTCAATAGTTTGGAGGATGATCTTTATGTTTGCATCATTCCCCTCCTCTTGAAAGCGATTTGGCCACAAATCGACGGTACGCTTAGCGGAGAACCACGTTGGAAAGAAATGAAGGGTTACAAGCCAAGTTAAATGTCGTTTGGCCAGCCTCAAGGGGCTCTCAAACAAGGACATTCGTCAAGGTTGGAAAGAACGTGTATAAGGCTTACGAAAATTCCAGGTTGCAACCCAAAACTCTCTAATTAGCCTTCGAGTATGGACTGGCATGATGTTACCTACACAATTAATCACATAGTGGGTAGTCATAGGTATAAAATTATGCAATAGCTTACTAGTCACGTGCACAAGATAAGGATCTTCATAATGATGCCCATTGAAACTAGAGAAATCCTGAATCGGGTTGTACAAGGTGGTACAGTTCGGCCCTTCTTCGCAACATGCAGCTGGAACAAGCATGACATTAGGTTGCAACTCTTTAGTCATAGTTTGGAAATTTTGGACAGCTTTACAACCTACAAACACAAAATAACCTTCAACTTGAAACAATTCAGAAATTGGATAAAGAAATAATGGGACATTATTAACTAAATGGTAAGAAAGTGTAGAGCAAGATTTAAATGTGAAACTCCCTTTGACACTTCAATATTCCTTCCACCAATTGATTCAACTTGAGATTCTAGTGCTAGTCCTTTCTCATCAAGATCTACATAAGAACAACAAGAGTTAGGGCTAGTAATATGCTCAACATAAGGCAAAAATGATGAACGAACCATAGGTAAAGGACAAGAAGTAGAATCTGGAATTTCCTCTTTTACGATGAGCTCGAATGAATCCTCCAATGGCGCGGGCAGGTTTGAATGGACATTGTTCCATGGATTGATACAAAGAGATTTAGCTCCTAGGAGACAAACTCCATGGAAACTCGCAAAGTGTCCAAGTGACTTCGGAATGGAACATGCCATGACCAGCTCTACTTGACTTTGTGTAATCTGCACAAAAGAAGAGATACTAAACAAAGCGAAGGTAAGTTCGTTAGGAAAATAATAGGCCCTCACATTCTTGCTCAAAATCAGCCCACTTTCTCTCTTCTCTTCCTTTTTACCACCCATTTCATCAAGATTTTTCATCTCTTTTTCTAGTTCAACAGCTGACCCTTTTATCTCATTACTTTCAACTCCCTCGAATTTTACCTCTTCAGGCACAATTCCCTCATCTAGCTTTTTCTCCATTCTATAACGCTCAAGCTCACTTTTCATGTATGCTAGATCAATACAAAGCTGGTCATAAGTAAGTGATACAAGTACAAAACGACGACCATTAAATAAGAAGGAATACTTATTAGTATGTTCGTCATATTTAACTTCTCGCCTCGACATCCATGCCTTGCCCAATGACACATGTGTCACTTGAATTGGGACTACATCACACAACACCTCATCCACATATTTGCCGATTTGAATAGGTTACAAGTTGTGTGCTTAGTAACCCAAACATCACCATGAGTACTCATCAACTTGTACGGTTGAAGATGATCAATGGTTGGAAGATTTAATTTCTCAACCATGATAGCACTTGCAAGGTTGACTTCACAACTCCCATCAATGGCCAAGCTACAGATTTTATCTTTTGACACCACAACGCGTATAAAACCAACAAGCAACTGAGATTTGACGATGGTCCCATTGCTCATCTACGCCACGTAATGCCACTTCGTTTGACTTCCTTGGAATCAAGAAGACAATGTTGTGAGTTAGCTTTTATGCGTCTTGTACTCGCCATGATGTATGAGGGAACCTACAAAAAGTTAGCAACGAAAAAAGAGATTCCTCACGACACACAAGCTCACGTGTATGTGCTCATCACTCGTGTATCACTCAAAACACCCAAATAAGCTTTACCAAAATTCCTTACCTGTCGGTTGAGAAGTTGAGAAATGCCGCACAAAATCCAGAATTGTCACCAAACTATCCACAAAAGTAATCAAGACACAATGCGGGTGCCAAAAAGGAGACAAGAATGGACGGTTTAGGAAGCTTTCTAGACTCGGACAGAAGTGGAAGGTGCGTTAGTGTGAAAGGAATCAACGAAAACCCTAACTCCTAAAATGTAGGAATGTGTTCCTAAAACGTAGGAAGGTGTTCCGAAAATGTAGGAGGGTGCCCCAAGTGAAGACAAAAGAGTTATCCAAGTGCTTTACTTAGTTTCCTAATTGACTTTGGAAAACAAGTTAGTTTTGGAAACCCTTTTAGAAAAACCTTTTGTTGAAACAACTTTTAGTAACTTCCAAATTCTATTCCAAGTAGGATGGCACAAATCAGAATTTTCCCCCACACAATTCGGTTGCTATTTTTTTTTCCTCTTTGTTTTCTTGCCAACCGATTCTTCTTTTCCTCTCTCCTTTTTTTTTCTTTTTTTTTTCGGATGAACAGTACTTCTACAGTACGATGAACAGTACCAACGTGAACAGTACCCCCTGAATTTTTTTTTTTTTTTACTATAACAAACAAACACAGCACAAGCTTGCCCGAATGGAATAATATCCCAGATTTGTTTCGGCTAATGAAACACACAAGAAACCTTCAAGATCCTTCAAGAACTCCCAAGCAAGTTATCAAGACTTCAAGAACTTCAAGATTGTGGTCAAAAAATTCAAGAAACTCAAGATTCTTGTAGGTTCTCTTCAAATTCACAAAATACCAACCAAGTTAACCACAAATCAGATTTGGAAAACAAGTAAAACAACTTTGAAGACTCAAAGAAAGCTTGGACAGATTTGAGTAAAGAAAAAAACCCTAGCGTACAAGAACCCTAGCCGCAAACGAAACCCTAGCCGTCGCAATTTTTTTTTTTTCTTGTTTTAAACCCAAACAACCTTATGTGTGCATGAACTGATGTGTGCACGGATCTTAGCCCAAGTAATGACCCAGTTCGAGTACCATTTGGCCCAATCACACGTGCACGGGCCAAGCGCTTCAAGGAGTCACTCCAAACCCTAGTGCGAAGTGTGCAAGACCAACAAGGAGCCCATAGAGACATTGAAGGCTTGGAAGGGGATACTCAAGTCATCTACACAATGATCCAAGCCCATGAAGAATCAAGTGGGCCTCCAAGTGGGTTGGTCGATTAGGCCCTAGGCCTTAGTCCCAGGCTTTCATCTTGTTAGAGTTGGATTAGCTTATTAAATTAGGTCATGGGCCGGCCCATCTTGTCCATGGAGTGGCCGACCCCCTTGTTTGCTTTATTAGGGTTTCATTAGTCCCTTGATCTAGTCCCTTAACCTATATAAAGGCTCACTTTGTACGGTCAAAGGGGTTACGCAATTTTGATAATAAACACTTAGTTTTGTTTTCTCTTCCATTGAGATATTCGAATCCTTTACTTGCTTTGACAAGGGTTTTGAGCAATCTTGTGCTTGTTCTCGATTGTTCCATCGACCTATCCACTTGAGTAATCACCTCGATTGGAGTCGTCGTTCTACTACCTTTAATCAATTCGTGTCGTCCGTGTTGGTTCTAGGTTCCGCAATCCAAGCGTTGGACAACCTCGCTAGATCCTTGGGCAAACGTGCTACGTGTCTCGAAACGTGTTGATCGAGGACCGTATCAGTTGGCTTCAGAGCTTAGGTGGAGGTATCTTTCGTTATATCTTGTTTTTTTTTCTCCTCTTTGTGTCGTCTAGAATTCGTTGTTGTCCGCTGCCTTGTTACAAAAAAAAAAAAAAAGAATCGGGACTGTTCACCGGATACTGTTCATCGAGTACTGTTCACTGTCACTGTTCGCGTACTACTGTTCATCCGCGGTACTGTTCGTCCGAACACAAATCTGTCTGGGTGTTGTCTTTTTGTGCCTTCTGTCTAAATTTCGTTCTTGGATCTTGTGTTTGGGTTGTTTGGGTTTAAAAACAAGAAAAACAAAAAAAAAGTTGCGACGGCTAGGGTTTCGTTTGCGGCTAGGGTTCTTGTGCGCTAGGGTTTTTTTCTTTGCGCAAATCTGTCTAAGCTTTCTTTGAGTCTTCCAGTTGTTTTACTTGTTTCCAAATCTGATTTGTGGTTAACTTGGTTGGTATTTTGTGAATCTTGAAGAGAACCTACAAGAATATTGAGTTTCTTGAATTTCTTGACCACAATCTTGAAGTTCTTGAAGTCTTGATAACTTGCTTGGGAGTTCTTGAAGGATCTTGAGGATCTTGAAGGTTTCTTGTGTGTTTCATTAGCCAAAACAAATCTGGAATATTATTCCATTCGGCCAAGCTTGTGTTGTGTTTTTTCGTTATAGTAAAAAAAATAAATAAATAAAAAAATTCGGGGGGGTACTGTTCACGTTGGTACTGTTCATCGTACTGTAGAAGTACTGTTCATCCGAAAAAAAAGAGAGAGGAAAGAAGAATCGGTTGGCAAGAAAACAAAGAGGAAAAAAAATAGCAACCGAATTGTGTGGGGAAAATTCTGATTTGCGCCATACTACTTGGAATAGAATTTGGAAGTTATTAAAAGTTGTTTCAACAAAAGGTTTTTCTAAAAGGGTTTCCAAAACTAACTTGTTTCCAAAGTCAATTAGGAAACTAAGTAAAGCACTTGGATAACTCTTTTGTCTTCACTTGGGCACCCTCCTACATTTTCGGAACACCTTTCTACGTTTTAGGAACACACTCCTATATTTTAGGAGCTAGGGTTTTCGTTGATTCCTTTCACCTTCCATTTCTGTACGAGTCTAGAAAGCTTCCAAAACCGTCCATTCTTGTTTCCTTTTTGCACCAACATTGCGTTTTGCTTCTTGATTACTTTTGTGGATAGTTTGGTGACAGTTTTTGGATTTTACGCGGCATTTCTCAACTACTCAAACCGGCAAGGTAAGGAATTTTGGTAAGCTTATTTGAGTGTTTTGAGTAATACATGAGTGATGAGCACATACACGTGAGCTTGTGTGTCGTGAGGAATCTCTTTTTCTTTGCTAACCATTTTGGCAGGTCACATAATCATGCCCCATGGAGTTGCATCTTGCTCATACAATCAGGAATTCTTGGAGGATGAACCTTTCAAGAGGAGGGTTCCAAGCGGACTACTCCCAAGTACTCTAGTTCCATGCAATCTAGTTCACAACATGAGTTTCGTTCACTCCGGGAGGAAATGGAACATTACCGTCCTTCGCGTGTATATGAAAGGTAATAAACGAGATTGTGATGAGTATGAGAAGGAGCAAAGAAGTTTGCGCAGAGCATCTAAATTGAGGTCAACCTCAAGCAAACGAGATTCATCTAACAAGTGTCTTGACAATCGAGAGAAGGAGTTTGAGAATTCTCGAATTGAGTCAAAGCTTCGTGAAACAAAGGATGAATTCCGTAGTCGGACTAAAGCATTGATTGATTCTATGATGGAAAGACTTAGCCAAGTGCTGGATTCCCACTTGGAGCAACTTAATCATGTGTCAATCGGTGGTAATAAAGGAAAAATTCACCCTAGTCCCTCGTTGATTGAAGAGCCGTATATGACATGAGTTGCAGCCGAGCCATGAGCATGAGCTAGACAATGAAAATCCAAACTCAAGTGCAATGAATGAACAATGGACCGAGAAGAATGGAGTGGGACAAGGCAAGAATAATTTGGCCTTATTGACGAGTAAAGAGGACGAGTTGGCCATGTTCACAAAAGTTGAAAAGGGTGGACGTTTTGTTTGCTAACAAGCTAACATGTGTTTGTTTAGTACCTCTTCTTTTGTGCAGATTAAACAAAGTCAAGTAGAGTTGGTTATGACATGTTCCATTCCCAAGTCACTTGGACACTTTGCAAGTTTCCATGAAGTTTGTCTTCTAGGAACTAAATCTCTTTGGTATCAATTCATGGAACAATGTCCATTCAAACCTGTCCGCGCCATTGGAGGGACTCATTCGAGCTCATCTTAAAAGGGAAATTCCAGATTCTACTTCGTTGTTCTCTACCTATGGTTCATTCATCGCCTTTGCCTTATTTTGGCATGTTACTAGCACTAACTCTTGTTGCTCTTATGTAGGGTGTTGATGAGAAGTGTAAAGGACTAGCACTGGAATCTCGAGTTGAATCAATTGGTGGAAGGGAATTTGATTGTGTCAAAGGGAGTTTTCTCATTTAAATCTTGTTCTACACCTTCTTACATCTAACTAATAATGTCCCATTAGTTCTTACCCTATTTCTGAATTGTTTCAAGTTGAAGGTTATTTTGTACTTGTAGGTTGTAACGCTGTCCAAAATCTCCCAACTATGATTAAAGACTTGCAACCCGATTTCGTGCTTTATTCCTGATAAAGTGGTGCACGCTCGTGCTTCTCACATGTCCAAAAGCTGGTCACCACAAGCTTACTTTACCAACTCCAACTTGTGCAAATTCATGCAATTCGTATGGAGTGCGTTTTCACTTCACTGTTGCCACTTATGCCGGGTGATGCCCACAAATGTGTCAATCAAGATCCGAATGTTGGTCTTACCTCGCTGGTTCGAGCTTCTAAGGAAGTGCAATCCGATTGGTTCAATGTTCCACCTCCAGATAGGCAAGTCGTGCAAATCAGCGACAACCAGGGAAGACTCATACCCCCTTGAACAACCAAATTCAGGATTTCTCTAGCTTCAATGGGCATCATTATGAAGATCCTTATCTTGTGCACATGACTGGTAAGCTATTGCATAATTTTATACCTATGACTACTCACTATGTGGATTTATTGTGTAGGTAACATCATGCCAGTCCATGCTCGAAGGGCTAATTAGAGAGTTTTGGGGTTGCAACTTGGAATTTTCGTAAGCCTTATACACGTTCTTTCCTACCTTGGCGAATGTCCTTGTTTGAGAGCCCCTTGAGGCTGGCCAAACGACATTTAACTTGGCTTGTGACCCTTCATTTCTTTCCAACGTGGTTCTCCGCTAAGCGTACCGTCGATTTGTGGGCCAATCGCTTTCAAGATGAGGGGAATGATGCAAACAAAAAGATCATCCTCCAAACTATTGAGTCAAATGAAGAGTGGCTGCAATTTGTTTCCCGTTCCGAGTGCTCCATTGTGTCAACAATAATGCTTACAAATTGGGGTTACCTGGGGGAGTGCAATGTTAGCACGACTTTCAATGTCGCGGATTTGAGTCCATTCCTTGACGGAGAGGATCCAGATTTGAGGACAAATCCTTCTCAAGTGGAGGGGACTGATGTGTGCACGGACCTTAGCCCAAGTAATGACCCAGTTCGAGTACCATTTGGCCCAGTCACACGTGCACGGGCCAAGCGCTTCAAGGAGTCACTCCAAGCCCTAGTGCGAAGTGTGCAAGACCAACAAGGAGCCCATAGAGACATTGAAGGCTTTGGAAGGGAATTACTCAAGTCATCTACACAATGATCCAAGCCCATGAAGAATCAAGTGGGCCTCCAAGTGGGTTGGTCGATAGGCCCTAGGCCTTAGTCCCAGGCTTTCATCTTGTTAGAGTTGGATTAGCTTATTAAATTAGGTCATGGGCCGGCCCATCTTAGTTTTGATAATAAACACTTAGTTTTAGGAAGAGAAAACAAAACTAATTGATGGGCCGGCCCATGACCTAATTTAATAAGCTAATCCAACTCTAACAAGATGAAAACCTGGGACTAAGGCCTAGGGCCTAATCGACCAACCCACTTGAAGGCCCACTTGATTCTTCATGGGCTTGGATCATTGTGTAGATGACTTGAGTATCCCCTTCCAAGCCTTCAATGTCTCTATGGACTCCTTGTTGGTCTTGCACACTTCGCACTAGGGCTTGGAGTGACTCCTTGAAGCGCTTGGCCCGTGCACGTGTGACTGGGCCAAATGGTACTCGAACTGGGTCATTACTTGGGCTAAGGTCCGTGCATGGGCCCAAATGGTACTCGAACTAGGTCATTACTTGGGTTAAGGTCCGTGCACACATCACAAAGTGTCTGTAGAAGCTTGCCAAGCCATGAAAACTCCTTACCTCACTTACATTGGTAGGTGTCGGCCATTCATTTATAGCCTTCACCTTTGCTTGATCAACTTGTACACCCTGTGCACTTATAACATATCTTAGAAAAACAAGTTGATCAGTGCAAAAAGTGCACTTCTTAAGGTTGTGTAGAGCCTTTCCTTTCGAAGTACATCCAAGACAGCTTGTAAATGCATCGCATGCTCTTCTAGACTCCTACTATAAATTAGGATATCATCAAAATATACTACCACAAATTTACCAATGAAGGGACGTAAAACATGGTTCATTAATCTCATAAAAGTACTAGGTGCATTAGTTAAGCCAAAAGGCATGACTCGTATAAGCCATGTTTAGTCTTAAAAGCGGTTTTCCACTCGTCCCCATCTTTCATACGGATTTGATGGTACCCACTTTTCAGATCAATTTTTGTAAAATGATAGCACCATGCAATTCATCAAGCATGTCATCTAAACGAGGTATGGGATGACGATACTTTACCGTTATGGCATTAATGGCTCGACAGTCAGTGCACATCCTCCATCCTCCATCTTTCTTAGGCACAAGTAGGACGGGTACAGCACAAGGGCTTAGACTCTCACGAATCCATCCTTTGCCAAGTAGCTCCTCTACTTGCCCTTGTTACTCTTGAGTTTCCTCGGGGTTTGTCCTATATGGTGCCTTGTTGGGTAAGGAAGCCCTGGGATGAAATCAATTTGATGTTCAATCCCTCTCAAAGGTGGCAATCCATTAGGTACGTCCTTAGGAAACACATCATGATACTCCTGTAATAGGTTAGTAACAATACTAGGCAGAGAAGTATCAAATTCATTAGTGAGTAAAGCTTCTTTACAAATCAATATCAGCAAGACTTGGTTAGAATGTAAAGCTTTTCTCACATCTTTAACTCTAGCTAGCATGCTATTTTTCCTTTCTTTCCCTAGTTCAATGGTTCGACTAGACCCACCTTTATCCTTTTGTTGAGTTTCGGCCAACTCCCCTTTTGTCCCCTTTGAGGTTTGTTTTTGATTAGTGGCATGCATGTCATACTCCCTTTGTAAGCGAACTTGGTCCTCATGCACTTGTTGTGGTGTAAGAGGTGCAAGTGTGATTTTTTTTACCATTATGCAAAAAGGAGTATTTATTCAAAAACCCATCAAAGGTAACTCTCCTATCAAATTGCCAAGGACGACCTAAGAGGATATGTGCAGCTTGCATAGGTACTACATCGCATACAATATCATCTTCATAACGACCAATGCGAAAAATAATTAAGACTTGTTTAGAAATGCGTACCTCGTTGCTATTGTTTAACCATTGAAGCTTGTAGGGTCGAGGGTGCTCAGTTGTTGGCAAGTTGAGTCGGTCCACCATCAATACACACCTTGTTGTTGATATGGCACCTTGAGTAGAAGATGTTTTCTCGTTGTAGTTCATCTCGACTAGCTTGGGTACCTAGTGCTCGCCTTGCGACTAGGCACCCAACCTTGTCATTGGTTGGTATTTCCTCAAACTCGTCGATTTCCTCTTCCAATGAGGGCATCATCTCGGGTGCAGCTTCTTCTTCCTCCGTCAACATGTCTCGATTGGGTAGCACAAGCAAGGCCCTTTGGTTTGGACATTGAGAGGCAATATGTCCAAACCCTTGACACTTAAAACATTTAGTGTCACGGGTCCTTGGTTTAGAGACCTCTCGGTTGGAGTTAGACCCTTCCCTTGAAGTCGGCTTGGATGGAGTGGCATTTGGTTTCAAAGGTCCCCTTGAAGCTCCACTCGGATTTCAGGAGTGTTGTGCACTCGAGGGGTTGTCCTCTCTTTTTAAGGCCGAATTTCTCCAATTTCCAGATTGGAAGTTGGAGTTTTGGTGAGTTACACCCCTCCTCTTGAGTCGCCTTTCCGCTTGGACGGCTTTATCTAGCAATTCGTTCAAGTCAAGGTAGTGATGTAGCTCCACTATGCAGCAATGTCGGTTCTCAACCCTCTTAAAACCGAGCCATGGTTGCTTCTAGGTCTTCACGAATATCAGCTCGCATCATGGCCATTTCCATCTCTTTGTAATAGTCTTCAACCAATAGATTTCCTTGGGTGAGAGTTTGCAATTTATTGTGCAAATCTCGGTAACCGTTTCCTCATTAGCCTTTTTAGCTCATCCCAAGTTCGTACGGGCCCGCTCATCATTCCTCCTCCAGCTAGTGCGCAGTTGATCCCACCATATGGCCGCGTAGTCGGTGAACTCAATAGCCGCGAGTCTCACCTTTTGATTCTCCGTATAGTGGTTGCATTCGAAGATCATCTAGATCTTCCTTTCCCACTCCAAGTAGATTTCGGGATCGGACTTTCCTTGGAATGAAGGAATCTTAATGATGAGAACATGAAGATTTGGATTCCCTTCAAGTTCAAGGAAATTCGTTTGATGGTTGATGGTGCAATCGGGCTCGAGAATCATTGAAAATCCAATCCCGTGTCATGCTTATTTCTTGTTATCATTTATTTAATTGAGTTTTCAGCAATGTTAGTTGTTAATTAGAGTTAATTTACGAGTTAGGTAAGTTGTTTGAATTAGGGAATAAAGGCTAAGGTCATGTTGACCATAGTTAAGCCAATTTGAGTTAGTTAGTTTCCTATTCTAGTTGAATTAGAGTTTTAGGAAAGTAGTTAATTGTTTCCAAATTAAATAAATGATAACAAGAAATAAGCATGACACGGGGTTGGATTTTCAATGATTCTCGAGCCCGATTGCACCATCAACCATCGAACGAATTTCCTTGAACTTGAAGGGAATCCAAATCTTCATGTTCTCATCACTTAAGTTTAATGCCCGGAATTGGGTCGTCACTACGCTTGTGCCTTCTCCTCCCCCCTTTGTTCCGTCCATTGTAACCATCAAGGTCAGAATCATCCTCAAGTTCATCTTCATTTGAGCTCCCTTCGGATTTCTTAGTGGAGGTCCTCATTCGACCTTGTTTCACGGAGCTTTGTACATGTTCGAGTTTGTCAACTCGCTCGTGCAAGGATTTGATGAAGAGGTTGATTTTTTTGTAGAACTCATTCAACATGGCATGCAATTTAAGTGTAGGGTCGGCCACTTGAATGTGTTCACTTTTGTCCATGCTCATGTGTATCTGCAAGAAAAGGTTAGTAGGAAAATAACCTCACTCGTTCCCTCACGTGTTTCTCTCTCTCTCTCGTGTATCACTCAAGCGTTTAAAGCACTCTAATGCTCTCACAACTCACTTTTCAAATCCCTTGATTGCCTCCTTGAAGAAATCAGAATTTCCTTCAAGTAGTTCAACCAAACTTCAATCAAGTTTTGTCCCCAAAAGTGGCGTATGAGTAGCTGGAATTTTAGGACTGAAAAATGACTAAAAGGCAGCAAAGACACAAGCAAAAATATGCTGGAATTTTCTGATTTAGTCCGCAAAAGAATGACTCAAGTATTGAGAGAGTTTGACTTTGACAAGGACTCTAACAAGCTAAATAACGAGTAGACCTGTTTGGACTCTTTTGGACACTCCTAACATGAACAACAGTCTGTAAAATGACTCAAAGATACCAATTTGTGGACTGGACAGAGTGCAGAGTTTGATTATACAAGAATTAAGATGGCCGAAATTTAGGAGCCTAGAGCGACTCTACCCACTTTGCACGCGGCTGAGTTTTCTTTGGTAGTGGTAACCAATGTTTCTTGGTTGATTGTGGGCTGTGGTTGTTGGTGTTTGCGGCTGGTTTCCCCAATTCAAGCAAGGAAAGTCCGAAGTGGACAGCTTTGGTGGCGGCTAGGGTTTGGCCTAGCAAATCCAAGGCGGTTTGGGTTTCCATCGTCAAGAAGGTTTCCTATTTCAAGAAGGTTTCTTATTTCTTGTGATCCGATTCTGGTTTCCTCTTTCTTTCCCTCCCTTTTTTTTTATACAACCAGAATTCTTTTCTTTCTTTTGAATTCGGATCTCACCTTCAAAACGCAAGATTTTTTGTTTGGTGTTTGCACAAGGTCAGCCGCAACTCAAGAACCAAGAGTGAACGCTTGTTAGTTTCAAGATTTTCAAGAATCAACCCACCCTATCAAGATATGTATCAAGGATTCCAAGAAACAAGGTGAGGTTATCAAGAACTTCAAGAACTATTGTAATAAGCCTTTTTGTGCAAAATAAAACAATATTCCCAACCCTCTTGTTCAAAAACACTTCGGTATGAAGAGGTAACTAGCGACCAGAATTTGTTTTTGCCTCTTGTGTGTGTTTTCCCTTCTCTTTTTTTTCCGATCCTTGGTGGCTGCTTTGCACAACCAAGACGACTCAACAACACAATGAATAAATTGATCTGGACAAAATAGTAGCAAGGACGGCAAGACCGATTGTATGCGCGACACAAGATACAAGAACACAATGAAGGAACAAAACCCTAGTGGCTGTTTTGTTTTTGACTCGATTGTTTCAAGACTCAACACACGGATTTATGACACAAATAACGACACGAATCACAGCAACAACACAAGAAACAATGCGGACATCAATAGGGAATTTGCGGACAGCAAAGGTAAAACGAAAGAAACAAAGGAAGACTTGCGACTGAAAATTTATTTATTTTTGTCACGCGAATGAGATTTGACAACAAACGAACATGACTCGAAACAAAAACGAAAAGCAAAGATATAACCTGGTGGTTGTCGACTAGCTCTGATTACCAACTGATGTGATCTACACTTGGACACGATCTAGACAACCAATCATCAACGGTTTGAGCAGCGGAAATTTGACCCAATCTAATCCCCGAAGTAGCGAACAATGTTGATATTATCTCAACCCACTACTTAACGAATTAGCAAACCAAGCTATAGGTAGAGGAACACTACAACCAAGGAGTTACTTGATTGATAAGTTCACTTGAATAACTTGAGAAAGATTCTCAAATATTCAAAGAAGCTCTCTTGGAAAGAGAAAGTGAAAAACTCACGATTTTATTAAATGCAAAAACTGATCCCAAAGGTCTCTTGCCTTGGCTATATATATACCCTTACAATTGACAACCTAAAGTTACTTGGAAAAAACCCTAATTCGGCTAAGCTAGGCCTTTTGGACCGAAATAAAGACTAAAAGGCTATCTAACATTCGACCAACTAGAAGGTTGTTTGGCCGAAATTATTCAACAAGAAATAACTAATCTAAACAGCAACAAAATGACAAATAAGCCTCGGCTTGTCTAAGGTAATTTGCAAGACTAGTCTTTACTTGACTCTTCAACTTGGAGCAAAGTATATAATGTTGAATCTTCATTCTCCAAGCCTTCAATGATCTTCAAATATCTCCAACTCTCTCTTGGATAGTACACACAAGAGCTTGAAGAGATTCACGCATCTTCTTGGCACGAGCTCTTGTGATCGGACCACTTGGTACTCGAATGACTTGCTCTTGATCGCCATTGGTCCTTGGTGCTCTTGTCATCAGTCCCTTCCTCTTGAAGGCGATTTGTCCCCAAATCAACCTCATCGTCTGCGTAAAAAGGACTTAAATCAGCAACATTGAAAGTAGCATGTACCCCATACTCACCTGGAAGGTCAAGTTTGTAGGCATTATCATTGATTTTCTCCATGATTTGGAATGGACCATCACTCCTTGGGAGGAGTTTGTTGCGCCTTTGGAGTGGAAAACGCTCTTTGCGCATGTGTATCCAAACCCAGTCACCTGGTTCAAATACCATTTTGCGACGGCCTTTGTTTGCATTTTGGACATATTGAAGGGTGCGCTTCTCGATGTTGGCTCGAACTTTGGCATGTAAGTCTCGCACGAATTTCGCCTTTTTCTTACCATCCAAGTTAACTCTCTCATGATCAGGTAAAGGAGATAAGTCCAATGGAGTGAGAGGGTTAAGGCCATAAACAATTTCAAAAGGGGAATATTTTGTAGCAGTGTGCACAGTGCGATTATAAGCTAATTCAACATGCAGTAAGCAATCTTCCCAAGTCTTAATGTTCTTTTTTATTATGGCACGCAACAATGTAGACAAGGTCCTATTAACTACTTCAGTTTGTCCATCAGTTTGTGGGTGACTAGAAGTAGAGAAAAGCAGTTTAGTGCCTAGTCTACACTACAAAGTTTTCCAAAAGTAGCTAAGGAATTTTACATCTCTATCAAACACAATGGTCCGAGGCGTGCCATGCAAACGTACTATGTTTCTAAAGAACAAGTCTGCTATGTGTTTAGCATCATCGATCTTATGGCAAGGTATGAAATGTGCCATTTTAGAGAAACGGTCAACCACAACATAGATAGAATCATGACCTTGTCTAGTCCTAGGTAATCCAAGTACAAAGTCCATAGACAAGTCAATCCAAGGTGCATGTGGGATGGGTAAAGGGGTGTAGAGACCATGAGGGGTTTACCTTTGACTTTGCATGGTGACAAGTTACACACCTTTGTATATGTCTCTCGACATCCCTCTTCATGCGGGGCCAAAAGAAGTGCTCTTGGAGGACGGACAACGTCTTAGTAATTCCAAAGTGACCCATGAGTTCCTCCTCCATGTGCTTCTCGAACCAACAGGGGTCGCATGGAGCTCGATGGTATGCACAACTTGTCCTTGTAATACAAGAACCCCTGTGATATAGAGTGATGCTCACGAGTGTCTCGTGGCAAAGAAGTGAAAATCTCACCAAAATCGGGGTCAGTTGCATAAAGATCTTGAAGAAACTCAAAGCCTAGCAACTTAGCATCTAATGTAGTAAGAAGTGTGTGTCATCTAGAAAGTGCATCAGCGACTACATTAGACTTACCTATTTATACTTGATCACGAATGCAAAAGTGTCGATAAAGGCTATCCATCTTGCGTGTCGTTTGCTCAATTTGGTTTGTGACTTGATGTGACAGCCCCACCTCTCCCTAGGGCGGACCCTAAGGTATCAGCGGACTGCCTGCCCAGCTCTCGCCAGGACTCGGTCGATCAAAGAACTAGTAACTCAATATATTCAATGGAAAAACTTTAAATCAAAGAGTACAAATCCTAATAGCAAGTAATCGTCCAACCAACTGTCCAAACTTAAGAAGTCAAACTAAAAGTCACACTTATCACTTTGTACTATAATTACATAATACCGGTCAAACTTAAGTATTTAATCTTACACAAGTCAAAAATAAAGTCATTACAACAAAAGGATTACAGGTTTAATAAAAAAGGAAGCTAGTAAGGCCCTTGATCCTAAGTCCGTCCCCCGATCTGTTAAGGAAAACAAAGGGAGTGGGGTGAGTTATAGCCCAGTGAGGTTCCAAGTAAAACAAATAAGCACATAGCCAAATAAGGGCATAATATAATCAAGTAAACACCGAATAATACAATAACAATTTAATCACAGTGCAATTCAAGGATACGGGTGGCTTTCAAAAGCCAAATCCTCTTGAGCTTGATCATACCAGGGTCCGTTGACTCTCCGTCAACGTTTGCATTCATAGAATATACAGTCCGTAGAACACCACTTTCTCCAATCTCCGTCCACCGATCAACCCCCCTACCGGGCCCGCACTCCATAAACAGTAGTTAGGTAATACTCGAGTATACCGGTTTCCAGTGATCAGTAAACAGTCCCCAAGGTTTATCGGCCGTCTCGACCAAGTCCTTGCTGGCTCGATCCAACCGACTCACCTATGAGGTTGGGTACCCAAACAGTAGCAGTAGTTGATGGGGTATCACCCAAATAGCTCAAGTACCAAACAGTAGCAGTAGTTGATGGGGTATCACCCAAGCAACTCAAGTACAGTCACACATATAGAGGATTCACAACTCATAATTGCAGTATACAGAGCCACAGTGGAAAATGAGGGAGGTCGAGTGCGATAAAGTACACGCTCGCCTCCATTTTTATCAAAACATGGTTTGGCTCAAACAGTCGTAATTCACGTATTCAGTTAGTCCAAATAAGCAGGTAGCAGGTAGTGGAACACTCACCTGTCAAGCAATGTAGTAGTCGAGCGTCAAGTCATGCGGTTACGTTCACCACCGTTTCCACTCCTAGGGTAACGAGTGAAATCGTTAATAAACTAGGTCAAATTCCAAGGCAAAAGTGAGTTCATTAGGTCACTAAGTGAGTGGTGAAACCTACTCAATTCACCATGAAACTTAGGCCTAAATTGCAGTAAAAGTTCGTAAGAAAACAAGTTTTACAAGTGCAAGAAAGTTGGCCAAAAGAAAAGTTTCATTCAAGTTTGAAAGGTTCTTCGCGGGTGAAACAGTCGTGCCCGCGCAGTTTCGGTAAAATGGCTATATCTCACTGTAGAAAGGTCAGAATTAGGTGTCGTCAGTGGCGTTGGAAACTAGACTCGAAGATCTTTCCAACGGTACCTCGTACACATTCTAGTTCATCTCCTAAAGTTGTCAGTAACTCAGAGAAGTTGGCTATTTTTCCTGACTTGGATCAGTCTCAACCCTAACAAATGCACACTAGTTCCTCATGCTATCTTCACTTGTTTTGGTTCAAATTCACCCAAATCAGTCCTCTAATGTTCATATACAGGGAGTTAAGTCATTTGGTACCGTTGGAGCTCAAAATACAACACATAAACATGAACAAAGGTTCCATAATAAGCTAGTCATCTTGCAAAACCTAAACCAGTCCACTTGAGCCCAAAACTACCACTTTACTTGTTCTAATTTCATTCCAATTCACACATGAGCTTAACCAATCTCTAGTCAAGTTGTTTAGGCATGATTAAGGTATAAATAAACCACAAAAATCAAGGAGGAACCCTCCCTTCACCATCCGGTCAGCCATGGTACCAAAACAGTCCACATTTTCTTCTATTCATCCAACCTTCATCCTCTAATGATTTTCGCTTAAATCACATCTCAAGCGTAGATTTAGCTCAAAAGAGGTTTAAGACATGTAAAAACTTCATAAACAATCATGAACAATGGGCAAACATTTCATCAAATACTTGGTAGGCATACATTTCATCAAACACTTGGTAGGCATACCAACGGCAGATTTGACATCCCATAGTATTTTAGTCATAACTAGAGTTATGTTTATTGAATTAGGGCAAACCTTATACCATTTTGAAGCTAAGACAGAGCTATACAATTCTTATGAAGATATCTCAACCCAGTTCTGTGAGAACCCGAAAATTTTCACATTTTCAAGTATTATTTTATTTCTGTGCTTATATTTTATACTGTCCTTTGAAAATATTAAATGTTTTGTACATTTTACAAGTAAGTACAATTTTTAAAATCATTTTGCTAGTACAAGTTAGTGTGCGTAACTTGAAGTGCATTTGTTCGATGTGGGGCCCGCTAGTGCGATATAATTTTGCCGATTAAGTGATGAAATATTAAGTGACATTATTTTCCAAGGTGCTAGGAGATGATTAGAGGTTAATTAGGTAGACTAATTATTGGAAGTGGGAAGATAAGCTTAAAACCTAAAGGACGCCACGTGTCGCCAAACCGATTGGAGGAAACTTGCCTAACTTTCTCACCTTTACCAAAACCAAAAATTTGACCAAAATTCCCTCATTTCTTCCCTTGCCTTGGCCGAACCTTATGAAGAGAAAAACAAGGAAAAACTCTTCCATTTCTAAGCTTCTAATCTTGGCCAAATCTTGAGTTTTAACCGACCAAATTGAAATATATTCCATACAAGTGCTAGCTAAGGGAAATTGAAGGCCTTGGTGGAGTTGTTTTGGGAGGAGGAAGTCCTAAAGCTACCAACTTTCTTTGAGGTTTGAAGGTAAGGTTGCTAAGAACATCCTTTTTGTTTCCAATAGTTGCAAATTAGTGGCCTATGGTGGCTTGCTAACATGATTAATGGAATGATTTGTGGATTAGTGGAGAGTTGGTTAGATTTCTGATTTTAGTGTGGAATGTTTCTGCCCTAATCTGATCAGTGTTGTTCGGTCATGATGGAAGCCTAATTGGACTTAGCTCAAAACATGAAAGTTGTAGAGAATTGAGTGTATATTATGCCTGTAAAATTTCAGCTCAATCGGAAGCACTGTAGCCTGTGAAATGACTATTTTACCCCTGCTGCCCTGTTTCTGTCCGAGAATGGTAATCAGCCTCTGTAATTGGCTCTTTTGGCCGGGAAGATGAATGAATTAGCTTTTGATGCCTTCTTAAGAGTTGTAGCCTTATAGCTTAGCTTTCATATGGCTTTGGAATCAACTGAATTGGAGTTGTGTGTGCTGAGTTATGATGGAATATTTGGGCCTGGTTTTGGATGGCTGTAAAGCTTCAATTGGTTGCATTTTAAGGGTGTTTGATAGCTTATGGTTTGTATATGAAATTGTGATTGAATGGTATGATTTGGTGGTTGGGTTGTAGCGTGGAAAGTAAGGAAAAACAAGGGGAAATGCTGTCCGTTTATTTTCTTGAACTTGAGTGAATGGAAATGAGGTTTGAAAGGTGATTTTGGAATGCGATTGGAACTTCCTTGCTTAGACATTCTTAGTTTCACTTGAGTAGTGTTATGTGAGCCATTTTACTTGCAATTGTACTTTTCCATTTGTACCATAATGTTTGGTTCCAATTGTCGAGTTTCGAACTTCAAATACGTGTTCATTTTCGTTCCGAAACAAAAGGAGTGGCCTAGGGTTTCTCGGCCACAAAACTTAATTTTAACGCGCAAGGTTTTTAAAGTGTGAATTCAAGGTATTTAATTACCTTTCTCATATGATTTTTAACCAAGATACTTGTTATACATTAATTCTTTGCAAATGTGTTAGTTTGACCCAAAACACGTTTTACGAAAAATGAGGAAAAACTACTGTTCATTATCCGGCCGTGTAGCCGGCCAAGTTCTGGCCAGATTCTGACGTGGCATTGTTCCAAATTTTCCGATAAAATTTTATAAAACTCTTTTGAGGTTAATTCTATGGTTGGTTTGGGAAAACTTTTAGTTACTCAATTCCTTTGATCAAAATGTACCCTTTTCACTTTCAAAAAATCATACTTCCCCCTTGTACTTGTTTTATTCGAATTTTCTTTGATTCACTGGACATTTTGATGGTTGAGCCATAATATTTTCTCATGATTGTTATTAGGGTTTCTTGGTGACCAAAGTTGATATCCGGAGGGATACTTTGGACGTAATTTTGCTTAATTAGGTGAGTGTTCTATATACGATTGTTTCTAATGACTATGTGAATCATTGTGACTATTTGGATTGTTACTTTAATAAGCAAGTGAAGTATGTTATGTTCCATTGACTATGTGACTAGTGTGATTCTTGATTAAATGTTAATGTTCCAATGATTGTTATAAATGAATTTTGCTAGGCGAGTGTGTACTTTATCGCACTCGACCTAAATGAACGTGAAATTTTCAATGATTGAATGATTAAACGTTACTTGTGCATGAATGTAAGCCTTCGGGCTGAACTGGGCCCTTGCCCTTGGTTATTGGTCGACTCGAGCCAGAAGCGGACTCGGTCGGGCGATTAGTGACCCTGGGTGAATGAATGTTTGGTATACTCGAGTATTACCACGTGGTTTGGTGTGGACTGGACAGTGCGCTGGCCAGAATGGGGAGAATCAAATGAACGAATGAATGGCAAGAATGACGGAGGGGTTTTCAAAGTCAAATGAAATTTTCTAAATGATTGAAGGAATGGATGGTCGATGAACGAACGAATGAACGAATGACCTCTGTATCCTTTGAATGAATGTGTTACTCTTGCTCTATATTGTAAATGTTATCTGGATACTTGTTGTTACCTGCTTATGTCCTTGTTTAATTGCTTAGTTGAGTATATAGAACCTCGCTGGGCTTTTAAGCTCATTCCACGTCTTTTGTTTTCCTTAACAGGGGTTGCGAGCAAAGGGCGAGAGAACCTGTATAGTATAGTTTAGCCTTTTGTATTGTTTTGGCTTTTGATCTCATTCTAGTGCTTGATTAGGGTTGGAATGTACTAAGAATTTAAAGCTTTATGTATACATTTGGGACTGTATATTTGGTTGAGCTTGAGGTGAATGTAATCTTATGGTTCAAGGCTGGGTTTCGTTTCCGCTTATTCTCGAGGCTTTATTTTACTTTCTTTGATGTGAGTGAATGAGTCCTGGCGAGAGTGGGCAGGCGGTCCGCCGAACCCTTTGGGTTCGCCTTAGGATAAGGTGGGGCTGTCACAAGTTCTCAACCTAACCTGGTCAAATTACCCAAACAGCCCCAGATTTTTCCAATTCGAAGCTCACTGGAAAATTTAACTAGCAGTCCTGATTTTATTCAATCATAGCTCGGTGCACACAACTCCGATTCAGGTGTTTCGAAAGCCATTTCAAAGCTAAGTTACAGGCTATAATTCTTGAAGAAGACATCAAAAGCTAAAATCAGTCATCTAACCTGGTCAAAATGATCAATTTACAGAGACAAAATATCAGTTCGGACAGAAACAGGGCAGCCAGGGGTAAATTAGTCATTTCACAAGATATCCTACTCCCGATTGAGGCTTGAAAATGTACAGGCATATTCTAAACTCAATTCTATACAACTTTCATGTTTTGTACAAAAGCTAGTTTGGCCGCTATCATGGTAGAACATCCAGTTGAAGTAGGTACAAAAAACTGGAATCAAGCTGAGAAAAATTTCAGCTTACTTAACTATGACAAAGTGATGATAAATCTTCAATTTTCTTCAAGTTTACAACCATCATAATCCATCAACCACATCATTTAAAGAACACTTACCTCTCTTGTAGGAAGTTTGAACCACCAAATCAACCAACCAAATGAAGCCTTGAAACTTGCATCAAACCCTAAGGTTGGAAGGAAATTTCCCACTATCTCCCAATCTTTCTCTTTGATTTGTTTGGCTCTTGATTTCTAGGGTTAGAAGGCAAGAAATTGGAGCTCTCTCTCTTCTCTTTTGGAGCTATAAGGTTCAGCCAACAAGAAGAAAATAAAAGGGCCAAGATGGTTTAAATTATTAGTTAACCTTTGGTCAAAAAAAATACTTGGTTAGGGTTTTGCCACATAGCCCACTTCTTGCCCACTACTTCTCTTAATCTTTTGACTAATGATAATTCAATCCTTCCAAATGCACTAATACTTATTTAACACCCCTAACCTTTCACATAAAGTTCCTACCACAAATAAAGGTCATTTAAAAACATGTAAGGGTTATTTGAAATCAACTCAAGCAATTGTCTTACTTCCAGTCAAAAGAAATGAAATGCAATGTATGTTAAATTGTTGTAACACATGGGAAATGTAATACAAGGGCATGTATGAGGTGATTTAAATCATAGGGCAAGGCAAGTAATTTGGGGAGATTGGATTTTAAAGTGAGGGTTCTCACACTCTCTCCCCCTTAAAAGAATTCGTCCTCGAAATTCTCACTTTACTTACTGAATAACTCAGGTCACATATTATAGTAAAAGACTAGCAATTACAAAAAAAAATATAAAGAAATTGAGGTTCCAAAACTTTATTTAGAAAAATGCATCAATTTAAAATTCTATACCCGTATAACTTATCAAAATATAATATTTGCTTGTTCCAATCAAGGAGTAATCCTCTTGTACTTGCTAATCAATGTTGTAAAAATCATTTAAAAGCACAAGAATCTCACTTATAGTCAAACGTTTGGAGAAATTAGAAAAAGATGTTCAAAACACAAAGTTGAAAATTGTTCGATCCTAAAGTGATTTGAAGAAACTCATTTCCCTTTCAGTTATGGTCAATTCCACTCATAACCAACCTCAAAGTAGGTTATCAACTCCCAATCCTAAAATTGGAAATAAAATTCGAGTTTTGTGTGATATCATTTGAGAAATCATATCTCAAACTCCTTAAGTCCAAAATTTATAGACGTTATATCGTCAAAAAAAATAGATTTAAAGGGTTACAACTTTCTAGAAGGTACCATTATAAGATCCAATCCACAAGTCAGTCAAATTCCGACATATCTTTTCTGTTTCACCTTGTAACCTCAAGAAAGATGGAAATTTAGTCCTTTTCCTTCAAAAATCTCTGCCACTCTTGCCACTACCGCAATCTATCTAGAGAGAAAAATCAAAATAATACAATGGCTAAAACACCACTAATGGCTAACTTTGATTAGGGAATGTCTTAAGATACCATTCGACTAGGCAAATGCACTAAATTCAAACTTATTCCGCGCCTCATTTGGAATCCCTTCGTATTCTTCCTTCAATTCTACGTTCTGGTGCAATAGTTTAATTTTCTCCAAGTACTCTTGTTCCCATCGTCCTTTCCAGTGCTCAGCTAATCTCTTTTGGAACTTTATTTCCTTTCGAATAATCTTTATTTCCTTATACATACTCAGTCAAATGTGCTATCTCATCGATTCATTTGAATTCAAGTATTAGCCTGCCAGCAAAATACTGGATCAAAATAAGTACAAGTACACTTGGAACTCTAACCATATACTGTTAAGTCCCTTCACCTCCAATCCAACCACGGAAGATTAAACTTAGATATTCTCAAATGAGATAGACAAGAAAGTAGAACATAGTTAGGGCAATACCTTAAGATACTATACCACTTATCACTTATGTACATAATAACCCTAAGGCATGCTTCGTGTATCAAAAGTTCCACACCCTATCTCCAGCTTTTGCATACAGGTATAGAACCCAAATTCTTTTCTCAAATCCCTATACAAAATTCCAAAACTCTCGATCTCTCGATCTCGACACGATAATAATCATCAAGCAAGTCCATATTTTGACATCATTAGGTAGGTATCAAGGAAGTATAGGCAACGGTAGTTCATCTAGAACCAAACTACGGTGCCAAATATCACAAGAGGGGTCGAATTACCCATATAGTTGTAGTTAAACCACCTCAAAATCAAGTAAGTACTTATCAAGTCCTCACATCCATAAAAGAAGGGAAACAGGTCTTCAGTGCCAATTTTTTTTGATATGTACAATCTTGCCACCGTCTATAGCCCTAACTAGACTATGATTAGATTAGTCTATAATAACTTTCCAAGATCCATTACCTCAATCAGTCCAAAACTTTCATGTACGGTCAGGATACAGACCCTTATTCTAGTGCTCTCCATTTCTTTTTTCTTTTTTTTTGTACCAAGTACAAGAATCCAATATAAGATAGTTCACCACTCGAGCCGGCCGGTCCCAAGAGTAAACCACCTATATCAGAGATTCTTACCTGACGTACATATCTATCTATCTTCTCCAAGTACCATAAAGGATTTACTTATAACAGGTATGATTCGACCAGCTAGCCCTAGGTTGGACTTATAGTCCCAGATATACGTACTTCAAGATTGGAGTCGTTGGCTTTATCCAACGCTACGCAAGTAAAGTTGGGAGACGCTAGATATCACTTACACTCCGTATTTAGAAATAAACAGTGATGGTAATATTCGAACATATCAATTAGTCGAGGAGATAACACTCCACTCGACAAAACAGGATTGAGGTACTGAGACGGGATGAGAGGTACCTCCCACTCGGATGGAGTGTGGTACATACGACCGCTCAGCACTTGCAAATCAGATGCAAGCACAAACACAGTACAGATCAATCAGGTTCAAGTAAATACAGGATCATTCAAGAAAGAGAGGCCAAGTGTGGTAATGACACACTCGCCTAGCCAAAATCAAGTCACAAGTAATGTCCAGCAATTCATATTCTCAAGTGTTCCAGGTATTTCAAATAAATCTACAGGTCATATACAAAATCAAATTACTTGCTCATGCAAAAATGGAATATCAAATGTTTAGTCAAATCAAGTCAATTAAGTGTACATAAGAGCACACTCGCCTAAATAGGTTCGAGTCACAAATAAGTTCAGCATTTTAGGTTTCAGGCATTTCAAGTATTTCAAGTCCAAATAGTTGAAAAATGATGGTTACGAAAAACTTGATCACATAAGAAGAACCGGAGAAATTTAGAAATCTCTTTAACAAATCTCACCTATCAGTTGTAACAAAACGTCAAGTTCATATTTTAACAAAATATCAAAATTTAGTCGAGCAAGATCAAGTGCAATAAGGTACACACTTGTCTGTGAGACAAGAGATCAAGTACTTAACATTGCCCAACCATAAAGGGGCATGCAACACGTACGTCGGTGGAATAACCACTCGAGTGACCAACAAGTCGAGTGCAAAACCAACAAGTCAAGTATAATCAAAGCACTTCATTTCATATTACTATCACGAAATAAACTACAAAGGATCGAGTATGATAAAGTACATCCTCGTCCCAAGGGTTATCAATTCAAGAGCAATTATTTTAACCAAATAAGCATGCTATTAAAGCAAGAAGACATTCCACGTAAACATTTTCATGTACTTGGAACACTCACTGGCTAGGGTTCAAATATCATAACCAATAGGTAAGTAAGTTTTGGGTATGCAATACATATTTATTCGAGCCAAAAGTCAAAGGTCAATGATCAAAGTCAACCATCAAAGTCAACAGTCAATGGTCAACAGTCAAAAGTCACAGTATTATACATTCAGAGGCTCATGGCAGTCATTTACAAGATAACAGGACCAAAAGTATCAAGTACGAGATTCAAAAGTGCAGATATAGTCATATCACATAAAACCCTAGTATAGGCCATCAAAAGAAAGCTATACTAACCACCGAGTCACCACATCCCCTATCCTTTCTATGTACAGCAGTCAAAATCATCCAAAATAGTAACCTAGTGCTGAAGGCCTTAATCTGCGGTGGGACTAGCTGACCCCCTAACCTCGGCGGGTTCAGATCCCGTACCATCTCCAATGTGAGAAGCCTTATCGCTCGCTTCTCCTAGAAGGTCATCGCACACATTTAGAATGGATTCCATTCTCTTCCTGACTTTCATGGCCCTCTTGACCATGCGCTCTTGAGTTTCTCCAAACTGCGCACACAAGTCATCAACCCCTTCTTGGCCTTTGGCCACCTCATGCTCAAATTCCTTAATCCGCTCAGCTTGTATTTTAATAGTTTCTTTCAAGTAATTCACTTCAAGTCCAAGCCTAGTATTGTCCCTTGCTAGGGTCTTTCGCTCTTCACAATGCCCAGAACTACTTCATTAGGATAAGTGTAAATATGCCAACACTCGCACTGCCTACAACGGTCAGATGGGCTCCAATAGGCTCTAACTCCTCCGGGTCTGGTCTGATATCTAATCATCGGTAAGTCCTCATGGAATGTCTCACCAACTGGTCTATTACTAGGGCCACTAGATCCGTCCATCCTACACAAAGTGGGGATAAATTCAAGTACTCTTAAGGGAAATAATCAAATATAATCCTCAAGTCAACAATTTCTAACTCTCCCAGGTAAATTCAAACCTAGGCTCTGATACCTACCCCTGTGACAGCCCCACCTCTCCCTAGGGCGGACCCTAAGGTATCAGCGGACTGCCTGTCCAACTCTCGCCAGGACTCGGTCGATCAAGAACTAGACTCAATATATTCAATGGAAAAACTTTAAATCAAAGAGTACAAATCCTAATAGCAAGTAATCGTCCAACCAACTGTCCAAACTTAAGAAGTCAAACTAAAAGTCACACTTATCACTTTGTACTATAATTACATAATACCGGTCAAACTTAAGTATTTAATCTTACACAAGTCGAAAATAAAGTCATTACAACAAAAGGATTACAGGTTTAATCAAAAAGGAAGCTAGTAAGGCCCTTGATCCTAAGTCCGTCCCCCGATCTGTTAAGGAAAACAAAGGGAGTGGGGTGAGCTATAGCCCAGTGAGGTTCCAAGTAAAACAAGTAAGCACATAGCCAAATAAGGGCATAATATAATCAAGTAAACACCGAATAATACAATAACAATTTAATCACAGTGCAATTCAAGGATACGGGTGGCTTTCAAAAGCCAAATCCTCTTGAGCTTGATCATACCAGGGTCCGTTGACTCTCCGTCAACGTTTGCATTCATAGAATATACAGTCCGTAGAACACCACTTTCTCCAATCTCCGTCCACCGATCAACCCCCTACCGGGCCCGCACTCCATAAACAGTAGTTAGGTAATACTCGAGTATACCGGTTTCCAGTGATCAGTAAACAGTCCCCAAGGTTTATCGGCCGTCTCGACCAAGTCCTTGCTGGCTCGATCCAACCGACTCACCTATGAGGTTGGGTACCCAAACAGTAGCAGTAGTTGATGGGTATCACCCAAATAGCTCAAGTACCAAACAGTAGCAGTAGTTGATGGGGTATCACCCAAGCAACTCAAGTACAGTCACACATATAGAGGATTCACAACTCATAATTGCAGTATACAGAGCCACAGTGGAAAATGAGGGAGGTCGAGTGCGATAAAGTACACGCTCGCCTCCATTTTTATCAAAACATGGTTTGGCTCAAACAGTCGTAATTCACGTATTCAGTTAGTCCAAATAAGCAGGTAGCAGGTAGTGGAACACTCACCTGTCAAGCAATGTAGTAGTCGAGCGTCAAGTCATGCGGTTACGTTCACCACCGTTTCCACTCCTAGGGTAACGAGTGAAATCGTTAATAAACTAGGTCAAATTCCAAGGCAAAAGTGAGTTCATTAGGTCACTAAGTGAGTGGTGAAACCTACTCAATTCACCATGAAACTTAGGCCTAAATTGCAGTAAAAGTTCGTAAGAAAACAAGTTTTACAAGTGCAAGAAAGTTGGCCAAAAGAAAAGTTTCATTCAAGTTTGAAAGGTTCTTCGCGGGTGAAACAGTCGTGCCCGCGCAGTCTCGGTAAAACGGCTATATCTCACTGTAGGATGGTCAGAATTAGGTGTCATTAGTAGCGTTGGAAACTAGACTCGAAGATCTTTCCAACGGTACCTCGTACACATTCTAGTTCATCTCCTAGCGTTTCCAGTAACTCAGAGAAGTTGGCTGTTTTTCCTGACTTGGATCAGTCTCAACCCTAACAAATGCACACTAGTTCCTCATGCTATCTTCACTTGTTTTGGTTCAAATTCACCCAAATCAGTCCTCTAATGTTCATATACAGGGATTTAAGTCATTTGGTACCGTTGGAGCTCAAAATACAACACATAAACATGAACAAAGGTTCCATAATAAGCTAGTCATCTGCAAAACCTAAACCAGTCCACTTGAGCCCAAAACTACCACTTTACTTGTTCTAATTTCATTCCAATTCACACATGAGCTTAACCAATCTCTAGTCAAGTTTTTTAGGCATGATTAAGGTATAAATAAACCACAAAAATCAAGGAGGAACCCTCCCTTCACCATCCGGTCAGCCATGGTACCAAAACAGTCCACATTTTCTTCTATTCATCCAACCTTCATCCTCTAATGATTTTCGCTTAAATCACATCTCAAGCGTAGATTTAGCTCAAAAGAGGTTTAAGACATGTAAAAACTTCATAAACAATCATGAACAATGGGCAAACATTTCATCAAATACTTGGTAGGCATACATTTCATCAAACACTTGGTAGGCATACCAACGGCAGATTTGACATCCCATAGTATTTTAGTCATAACTAGAGTTATGTTTATTGAATTAGGGCAAACCTTATACCGTTTTGAAGCTAATACAGAGCTCTACAATTCTTATGAAGATATCTCAACCCAGTTCTCAACCTAACCTGGTAAAAATTACCCAAACAGCCCCAGATGTTTCCAATTCGAAGCTCACTGGAAAATTTAACTAGCAGTCCTGAGTTATTCAATCATATCTCAGCGCACACAACTCCGATTCAGGTGATTCCAAAGCCATTTCAAAGCTAAGTTACAGGGCTATAATTCTTGAGAAGACATCAAAAGCTAAATCAGTCATCTACCGGGTCAAAATGATCAATTACAGAGACAAAATATCAGTTCGGACAGAAACAGGGCAGCAGGGGTAAATTAGTCATTTCACAAGCTATCCTACTCCGATTGAGCTGAAAATGTACAGGCATATTCTAAACTCAATTCTATACAACTTTCATGTTTTGTACAAAAGCTAGTTTGGCCGTTATCATGGTCGAACATCCAGTTGAAGTAGGTACAAAAACTGGAATCAAGCTGGGAAAAATTTCAACTTACTTAACTATGACAAAGTGATGATAAATCTTCAATTTCTTCAAGTTTACAACCATCATAATCCATCAACCACATCATTTAAAGAACACTTACCTCTCTTGTAGGAAGTTTGAACCACCAAATCAACCAACCAAATGAAGCCTTGAAACTTGCATCAAACCCTAAGGTTGGAAGGAAATTTCCCACTATCTCCCAATCTTTCTCTTTGATTTGTTTGGCTCTTGATTACTAGGGTTAGAAAGCAAGAAATTGGAGCTCTCTCTCTTCTCTTTTGGAGCTATAAGGTTCAGCCAACAAGAAGAAAATAAAAGGGCCAAGATGGTTTAAATTATTAGTTAACCTTTGGTCAAAAAAAATACTTGGTTAGGGTTTTGCCACATAGCCCACTTCTTGCCCACTACTTCTCTTAATCTTTTGACTAATGATAATTCAATCCTTCCAAATGCACTAATACTTATTTAACACCCCTAACCTTTCACATAAAGTTCCTACCACAAATAAAGGTCATTTAAAAACATGTAAGGGTTATTTGAAATCAACTCAAGCAATTGTCTTACTTCCAGTCAAAAGAAATGAAATGCAATGTATGTTAAATTGTTGTAACACATGGGAAATGTAATACAAGAGCATGTATGAGGTGATTTAAATCATAGGGCAAGGCAAGTAATTTGGGGAGATTGGATTTTTAAAGTGAGGGTTCTCACACTTGAGCGATTCTTGATCAGTATGGAGAACGAACTCGCGAGGTCGCAAGTAGTGTTGCCAAGTTTGGAGTGCTCGAACTAAGGCCATGAGCTCCTTATCATATGTTGAGTAGTTCAAGGCGGCTTGTGAGGACCCGTAAAATTTTCCTATTTCATATCATTTAATTCTATTTCTTTTCATGCATTTTCTTTATTTTATTCTACTACCTTAATATTCTAGACATTTATAAGTGAATATGGTTTTCTAAAACATTTTTCTAGTATAAGTTAGTTCGGGTTAGTTTGGAAGCGTATTAAGGACGTGGGGCCCGCTAGTGCGATATAATTTTGCCGATTAGGTGGTGAAATATTAAGTGATATTATTTTACAAGGTGCTAGGAGACAATTAGAGGTCAGCTAGATAGATTAACCATTGGAGGAAAGAAGATAAGCTTGAAACCCTAAAAGGTGCCACATGTCGCAACCCGGTTGGATGAAGACTTGCCTAACTTTCTTGCCTTTACCAAAAGCTAAAGTTGACCAAAATCATCTTCATCCTTTAAGCTCTCTTGGCCGAAATTTTGAGGAAGAAAAAGAGAGAGAAAGTTCATCTTGCACTTCAATTTCCAAACTCAATCTTGAGTTCCAACCATAGCTTTTGCAAATCACACCATAAAAGTGCTAGTCCAAGGAGTTCTAAGGTGGTTGTGGAGCAATTTTGGGAGGAAGAAGCCTAGGTCATCATTTTTCTTGAGGATCCAAGGTAACTTGCTAAGGAAATCCCTCTTTGTTCTCAATA
>JACYVW010000243.1:0-44320 GCA_023065735.1 Coffea humblotiana | reverse complement strand
AATAATAATATAGCATCACATATTGAACATTCTTTAAGGTTAAGGAGAAGAATATTGTGACGACCCCACCTCCTTCCTAGGGCATACCCAAGGGGACCGCCTGCCCAACTTAAAGTTAGTGTGAGTTAGGGTTTTGGTGCATTGTGGTATGATCAATGAGGTGTGTGTACTCAAATTTTGGATAAAGCGGATATTAAATAGAAGGAAGTATATGATTAAAAGTGCTAAGAGTACATTAGTGAATCATAAGTTAAAACAAAAATACAAGAGAATTAAGGAAATTGATACGAACTCGATTCTCCAAGGACCGCTCGAAAAGAAATCGAATTGATCAGGCAGCGGAAGGATCTATCTTGATCAGGTTATGGGTACAAAAGACGAATTCTAAACCAATCAAGGACAGTTCGAGATTGTTTAGAACGGTAGAATGGCGCTACAATTCAACATGGTCTTGAATTGATAAGTCAAAACTTGAACAAAGGAGATTCGACTCACTTTGTATCAAGGAACAAGAAAGAGAAAACTCTCAATTTTTATTCATAATAATTCTTCCCCTGAAAATATCATAAGCTTGGCTATTTATAGCCTTACAAGACTCAAAACCCTAATCTAAATTGGAAACAATACAAGTTTCCTTATTTGACTTGACTTCTAAACTTGAAACAACTTCCTAAATAAATTTGGAAGCAATTAACTACTTTCCTAAAAACTCTAATTCAACTAGAATAGGAAACTAACTCAAATAGGGTTAACTATGGTCAACATGGCCTTAGCCTTTATTCCCCTTATTAAACTCAAAAATAACTCAAGACTAACCCTAATTAACTAACAATATTTGCTGAAAACTTAATTAAATAAATAACAAGAAATAAGCATGACAAATCTTCAATTTTTTTGAGCCCGACTGCACCATCAACCATCAAACGAATTTCCTTGAACTTGAAAGGGAATCCAAATCTTCATGTTCTCATCAGAAATAGGCCTGAACCGACGCGCGCCGTTTGTTACTGGTCGAAGATGCCACTTGACCAAGACTTTCTTTCCCTAATCTTCTTATTTTCCTTTTCATTTTTCTTTCCCTAATTTTCTCTAGGGTTGGCCGAAATTCTTGACCAAGAAAGAGGGAAAAAGAACAAAAAGAAAAAATGGTGGCTTGCCAAGTGTTGGCAATCAAGGGCCTTGTTTGACCAAAAGCTTTCTTCCATCTTTATTATCCAAGTGAACCAAATTCCCTTCATTTTCTTTTCATCTTGGCCGACCAAAGAGAGGGAGAAAAAAGAGAAGAGAGCTTCAAGTTTCATCTTCATTTTGCCTTGCTTGAGTGAGAAATCAACAAGAATCACTAGTTTAATCCGAACAAAGTTGCAACAAGGAGCTAAGGAAGCTTGTAGTGGAGTTGCTTGGAGAGGAAAGCCTTGGTTTTTCACTTTCTCTTGGAGCTTTGAAGGTATTAAGTTGGAAAACTTTCTTTCACTTTCTTATCTTGCAATTTATTGGGAAGATGACTTGAAATTGGAAGTTTTATGGAAGATAACCTAGATTTGTGAAGATTAGTGAAATTCTAGCCTAGGGTTTTACTTTTTTAGCCTTGTTTCCTATTTTTCAGCTATGGTATGATGGTATCTAGCTTTGTTATGGACTTGTATGAAGATTTGTAACTTTATTGTGACTTTTAAGTTTCCAAATAGGAATTTTCAGCTTTAGTAGAGAATTTTCCAGCCTTGAGATGTGATGTTTATATGTTAAAGATGAGCTTAAATTAGTTGGTTTTGTAGCCTAGTATAAGAACCCCTTTTACTCTATAACTTGTGGAATTGATTTGGGATGATTTGACATGAAACTTAGTTTGGAAAATTTGAGGAAAAGTTAAGGAAAATAGGGGAGGTGCTGCCCATTTTTCTTCTTGTGGAGTAAGTGAGTGAATGTGGAAGTATGGGTGTGATTTGTGATTGATTTGGACTTGGTTTATGATGCGAATGAGCAAGCTGGCCGTGGTGTTCACATAGGCCCGTTACACGTGCACAAGTTAAGAGGTTCAAAGAGTCACTTCAAGCCTTAGTTCATGCCATATAAGCTCAAGAGAAACCAAGCTCAAGCATTGAAGGAATTGACTTGGAGGATCCTTGCAAGACTACCAAGATATTGCTTACAATTGAAGGCGCAAGTGATCAAGCCTTAAAGGGAGGATTGGGCCTCGATTAAGTAGCTCTTGTTGAGCTTAGCTTCGGCCATGTGGGCCTTAGGTCCAATAGTACTTTAGTTAGTCATTAAGTTAGTTAATTAGTAGGTTAGCTTTCGGCCAAGAGAGACCCAATGGGCTAGCCGAATTTCCTTAATATGTTCCAAGTTCTGTTAAGGTTAGACAAGGCTATAAATAGCCCCAAGTCATTGTTTACATTCAGTTTTACGATATTATTAATAAAATTCCAGAATTTCGTCTTCCATTAAGGCAAATTCCTTTAGCTTGTGGAAGCTAAGTTGAACATCCTAGCGTGGTTCCTAGGTTGTTTATCGACTTATCAATCAAGCACTCACCCTTAATTGTGGCGTCCTCTACCGTTGAATCCGTTCTTGAGTGGTCCAAGTTTGGGTTCAATTCCATCCATTCATTACCCAACGTGTCCTCTACGATCTAATCTTTGCTTCCGCGCTCATATCAGTTTACTTAAGGATGTTTAAGTTGACCTTGATGGTGACTTATAAGCTGAAATTTTGCCAAAGGTGTACAATTCTCAAAGACAAAGTAACGGCCACTTTAAACAAGATTTTCTAGTTGCTTATACCAAGTTGCGAACTTGAAAGTTCTAATCGTTTCTTTACCAAAACCAAAAGAGCGGGCACGTATTTTCTAGGGTTTATTAAGTATTACGATTACTACTTAAATGAGTTCTATTTACTTGATTTTTTTAAGCGAAGGTATATATTTTGAAACCCTAATTGATTACAAGTTGTTACATGACATTTTGTCGCAGATTTTGACTCTAGCCAGGAGGCTGGACCTGAGCTTGATTTTGAATAGCAGTAAATCATTGGTGAGTGTTTCAAATTGCATGACTGAACTTGATACTTGAATGCAATGCTTTGTAAATGTGATTGGATAGTACTTGACTTGTTTGATTGGGCAAGGGTGTACTTTATCGCACTTGCCATAATGTGACTTATTCCTATGCATTGGTTATAATTGGTTTGATATAAATGTGTATGACTTGAATACTGCCTGGGATCCCAACCCTATTGGTTAGTTGGTTGAATCGAGCTAGTAAGGGCTTGGTCGAGGTGACTAGCAAACCATAGGTACTGTTTATTGTTCATTGTGAAATCCACTAGATGTGGTCCACTGGATTCGGTATACTCAAATATTACCACCACAGTTAATATTGGAGTTCAGGCCCGGTAGGGGGTTTGATTGGTGGATGGTGATTGGAGTTAAGTGGTGCTCTACTAGACTTGTTATACCACCTCGAAAGTTGACGGAGGGTCAACTGCTTCTTGGCAAGCTGCGGCTGAGTTAACTCGCAAGAGCGACCTGTATCCTTATACTTGGAAATGTTGAATCCCTGATTAACTAGTTGCTTATAGTGTTATTGTTTATTTTCACACTTTGAGATTTCAAGTTTTCTATACTGACCAACTTGTTACTTCTTTTGATGCAAACATGATGAACCAGTACCCTTCCAAAAGAGTTGCGATCTGCCCAACTCGTATTGATCACTTTGCTCCAGCTTATTGAGTCAAACGAAGAGTAATTTCATTAGTAATTTCTAAAGTTATTAAAGTCATTTGTTTAGTCTTGTTAAGCAAGGTATATTTGTCATTTATCTTGCTGATTTAGTTATTGATTTTAGCTTAATAATTTCGGCCAAACACTGCCTTATCATGGCCGAACCATAGTCCTTAATTTTAGGGTCTAGATTGAGTCCAATTAGCTTTAGGTTTTAGTCATTGTATGGCTATATATAGCCAAGGCAGGAGACCTTCAAAATCAGTTTTTCAATCAATTAAATTGTGAGTTTTCACTTTTCTCTTTCTAAGAGAGCTTCTTTGAATATTTGAGAATCTTTCTCAAGTTATTCAAGTGAACTTATCAATCAAGTAACTCCTTGGTTGTGGCGTTCCTCTACCTATAGTTTGGTTCGCTAATTCGTTAAGTAGCGGGTTGAGATAGTATCAATAGTGTTCGCTACTTCGGGGATTAGATTGGGTTGAATTTCCGCTGCCAAGCCGTTGGTGTAAGTTGTTTAGATCATGTCCAAGTGTAGATCACATCAATTTGGTAATCAGAGCTAGTCGACAACCACCAGGTTATGTCCTTCTTTTCTTTTGTGTCGAATCATATAGTCTTGTCTTTTCAAATCTGATTTCGTGTGTCTTCAAAAAAAAAGGGGGTCACTGTTCATTGTACTGTTCACCGTTACTGTTCATCCGCGGTTACTGTTCCGACCAAAAAAAAGAATTTCTGGATACGTTGTCTTGTCTCTTATTGTTGAGTTTCTTGAATCTTGAATTCATCTAAAGTCACAAAAAAAATCTGATCTTGGTTGTTCTTGGAAATCCGAAGTTGTTTCTTGTGTTTTGTGTCAAGATTGTGGTTGGATTGTATTGTTCTTGAAATTCTTGATAAAGAACCTTGAATTTCTGGAATTTCTTGAGTATAATTCTTGAACTTTTGGGGTAGAAAGTTAGTGATATGATCCGGATCCTCCCCTACTCTAGTCCATGAAGATTTCGCATGGTCAAGTTTCACATGAAGCAAGAGCTCGTGCGAAGAAGATGCGAATCCCTTCAAGCCCTTGTATGCACTATCCAAGAGAGAGTTGGAGATGATTTAAAGATCATTGAAGGCTTGGAGAATGAAGATTCGACAATATACACCTTGCTCCAAGTTGAAGAGTCAAATGAAGGCTAGTTGCTTAAGGAGACCGAGGGCACTTTAGTCATTTAGTCACTATTTCGTTACTTATTTCTTGTTAATAAAGTCGGCCAAACAGCCTTCTAGTGGCCGAACATTAGATAGCAATCTAGTCATTATTTTCGGCCCAAAAGCCTAGCCTAGCCGAGTTAGGGTTTTTCCAAGTCACTTTAGGTTGTCAAGTGTATGGCTATATATAGCCAAGGCAAGAGACCTTCAAAATCAGTTTTTGAATCAATAAAATTGTGAGTTTTCACTTTTCTCTTTCCAAGAGAGTTTCTTTGAATATTTGAGAATCTTTCTCAAGTTATTCAAATGAACTTATCAATCAAGTAACTCCTTGGTTGTGGCGTTCTACTACCTATAGTTTGGTTCGCTAATTTGTTAAGTAATGGGTTGAGATAATATCAATATTGTTCGCTACTTCGGTAGAAGAACGCCACAACCAAGGAGTTACTTGATTGATAAGTTCACTTGAATAACTTGAGAAAGATTCTCAAATATTCAAAAGAAACTCTCTTGGAAAAGAGTAGGTGAGAAACTCATGAAAATTGTATTAAAATTCTGACCACTTGCATGAATAAGACCAGGGCTATATATAGCCTTACAATGACTAAAACCTAAACCTAATTGGACTCAATCTAGACACTAAAATTAAGGACTATGGTTCGACCATGATAAGGCAGTGTTTGGCCGAAATTATTAAGCTAAAATTAATAACTAGATCAGCAAGATAAATGACAAATATACCTTGCTTAACAAGACTAAACAACGACTTTAATATCTTCAGAAATTACTAATGAAACTACTCTTCGTTTGACTCAATAAGTTGGAGCAAAGTGATCAATACGAGTTGGGCAGATTGCAACTCTTTTGGAAGGGTACTGGTTCATCATGTTTGCATCATTCGGGGATTAGATTGGGTCAAATTTCCACTGCCAAACCATTGGTGATTCGTTGTCTAGATCGTGTCAAGTGAGTATCACATCAGATCCTCTCCCCCCATTTCCGACACACAAATTTCAGCTCCTTGTCTTGCATTCTTGCTCCACAAAAGCTCTCCAAATTTGCTTCTTGTCTTGGGTCTTCATACAAGCTTGGAAGGTGACTTGATCAAGGAAGAAACTTGGTGATTTAAGAGCTCAAATTCTAGTGTTTAGTCTTCATTTTGGCAGCAAGGTAATCATCCAAGAAACCCTCAACTTTTCCTCTCAAATCTTAGTAGTAAGTTAGTTTAGTTAGTTTAGTTGTTGGGTTGTTGATGGGTTCACAAGAACCTTGACATTAGGTAGTGGACTTGAGGTGGCTTGATAGATAGAGGCCTTGAGGATTTTGTGTGTTTATTTGCTTAGTTGTTACTTGCTTTGATGAGATATGGTGTAGTTTGAGTTGGAAAGTTGGAAAGAAAGCTAGAGGAATGAAAGTGCATGCTGTCCGAATTTTGTCCTGTTGAAACCTTCATGTTAATTTCGAAATTTTGATGTTATTTTGGTGCAATAATGCTTGATACATGTTGGTGGTTGTGTGTATGAAATATCTCCCAAAAAGCTTTTATATTAGTTGGGGTAAAGTGGAGTGAAAGTGAGGAAGAAATCTGGAATTTTTCTGATCAGGTGACCCCAACCAGTGTTCACTTTTTGGTCATAACTTTTTGTCTGAGAGTTGAAATCCAGTACTGTTTGTGGCATCCGAAACTAGACTCCGAGAGCTTTCTATTGGTATAAAATACATCTCCTAATTCGTTTGCTATGAGCCGTAGTGATCAGGCAAAGATGATTGAATTTCTTCACTGCATTCACCCGAGAAACAGTCTTAGCTGCAGTTTGTAGCTCAATTTTGCCTATCTTGCAAAACGAATTTTAAGACAGTTCCTTCTAGTGATTTTTAGAATTTTGAATCTAGTTTCCAATGCCATAAACTAAACTAAATTTCGAGTTACGTAGCTCTAGTTATGATCAGATTCTTAAACTCTGTCAAGTATGTCAGAACTAGAATTTTGTAAAACAGGTCCTAAAAATCAGTTTTCTTAGAACTGTTGTATCTTGGTGTAGAAAGGTCCGAATTGAGTTCCGTTTGTTGTATTTGAAACTAGGTTTGGAGTTTTAATTGTGGTATAAATTCAAGGGCTGATTCCATCTCTACGAATTTTTCCGAATTTCCAAACTTCACTGAATTTGCAAGCCTGTTTTGCTCTGTCCTGTCTAGAACAGTGACTTTGAGCTAAAATTTGAATGACTTTGAATTAGAGTATGAGAAAAGTGTTTTCTAGAACGTTTTAGTGCTTTGAGTCTAGTTTCCAACGGTATAAAGTTTTCAATTTTTGGACTTACGAAACTCGAGATACGATTTTTCCAAGTACTGTCGTACCAACCTGGAAATTTTCTGTTTTCAAACAAATACTCCTTTTAAGAACTTTCCACCTTCCTTTGCGATTGTTGGACTGTTTTAGGTGTAATTTCGTGGTTGAATACACGGTTCCTTTATAACTTTAAACTTTCATTTCAAATCTTGGTTTCCGAAGGTTAAACCTCTCTTGATGCATTTTCTTGGTCATATAACTCCCTTGATTTATAGCACCTCTCTTCATACTTGAATTAGAGATTTCAACCCCTATCCTTATGGCCTCGATTTCCATGAGTTTGAACTCTAAAAAGGGAGCGTTTTGACTAGAGTAATTCTTGGTGAATTTCACTAGTTTTATACTTGAACCTTGGAACCTTAGCCTTGACATTTACAATGAAATGAGTGGAGTTTTGGATGAGTTTTGACTCCATTAGTTTGAAAACGTGAACTGATGTGTGCACCCCAAGTAGTGACCCAGTTCGAGTTCCATTGGGCCCGGTTACACGTGCACGGGCCAAATCCATTTAAAGGACTCTCTTCAAGCCCTTGTGCGAAATGTTCAAGACCAACAAGGAGTCCATAGGAACATTGACTACAAAATGATCCAAGCCCATGAAGAATCAAGTGGGTCTCCAAGTGGGAAGAATCAAGTGGGCCTCCAATGGGAGTGGCCGACTAGGCCCTAGGCCTTAGTACTAGGTTTTCATTTTTTATTAGAGTTGGATTAGATTGTTGAATTGAGTCATGGGCCGGCCCACCTTGTCCAAGGAGTGGCCGAACCTCTTTGCTTATTTTTTTAGGGTTTCCTATATAAAGGCTCACTTTGTACGGTTGAAGGGGGACGCAATTTTGATAATAAAACACTTAGTTTTGTTTCTCTTCCATTGAGAGATTCGAATCCTTTACTTGCTTTTGGCAAAGGTTTTGAGCAATCTTGTGCTTGTCCTTGATTGTTCCACCGACCTATCCATTTGAGTAAACACCTCGATTGGAGTCGTCGTTCTATCGCCTTTAATCAAATTGTGTCGTCCGTTTTGATTCTAGGTTCCGCAATCCAAGCGTTGGACAACCTCCCTAGATCCTTGGGCAAACGTGCTACGTGTCTCGAGACGAGTTGATCGAGGACCGTATCAGTTGGCTTCAGAGCTTAGGTGGAGGTATTCTTCGTTATATCCTTGTTTTCGTAGTTGTGTCGTTAGGGTTATAGTATATCCGCTGCATTACTCCAAAAAGAAAAAGAAAAAAAATCGGTACTGTTCATCCGCGGGTACTGTTCATCCGAACACAAAAATCTGTTTGGGTGTTGTCTTTTTTGTGTTTTCTATCCAAATTTCATTCTTGGATCTTGTGTTTGGGTTGTTAGGGTTTAAAAACAAGAAAAACAAAAAAAAATTGCGACAGCTAGGGTTTCGTTTGCGGCTAGGGTTCTTGTGCGCTAGGGTTTTTCTTTGCGCAAATCTGTCCAAGCTGTCTTTGAGTCTTCCAAGTTGTTTTACTTGTTTTCCAAATCTGATTTGTGGTTAACTTGGTTGGTATTTGTGAATCTTGAGGGAAACCTACAAGAATCTAGGGTTTCTTGAGTTTCTTGAAATCAATCTTGAAGCTCTTGAAGTTCTTGATGAGTTCTTGGTAAGTTCTTGCAAGATCTTGGAGTTTGATCATTGATTGTGGAAAAAAAATCACGGCTGACCAGATTCTTGTTGGTACATTCGGCTAAGAACTTGTGCCGTTTGTTAAGTAAAAAAAAAACAGAATCGAAAGAAAAGAAAAGAAAAAGAACCCGATTGGCAAGAAACAAAGAAAAACAAGAGAGGAAAGTGAATCTTATTGCCAAAACACTTCATTACATCTTACTTCCAATACCGAAACAGAAAATTAACAAGGGAAAAGAATTCAAAAGTTTTGACCCACCACCTCTTGGGGTTGTTGAATTTCTTGTTTCTTGGGAACTTGTTTCACCTTTCGAATAAACATCTTTTTGTATTCCCTTGCGGTGGTGAAGGGTTTCCTTGGTTTGGGAGTAAATTTCTTGGGAAAATCTTGAGTAACCCGTTGGTGGGGAGCTTGAGTAAGATTGCTCGCATCTTCTTGTTTAGACTCCATAGCCGAAACTGCTTTGAGCATTAAAATCAAAAAAAAAATCCGAATTGTCTTGTTGTGTGTGTGCAAGTGCCGGTTGGGGTGGAGGGTTTTAATAAGCCAACCTCCACTGACTTGAGAAGAGAATTTTGGATTTGAGATTACTTATCATGACTTGAAAAAAAACGACCCTCGAGCTCTCTTTGAGCGTTATTTCAACGATTTAGCGGGAAAAGTTTCTTTAACTTGACTCGAACTTGTGACCTTGAGAGTGGGTAGCGAGAAAATGTCTTTCTTTTTAACCTTGGTCGAGCACCTAGGTAATTATGATTGTACATGTCTCAGGTGGTCACGAAGATGCCGAAGAGCTCGTCTGACTTCTCGCTTCACTCTTGTTTTGCCCTTGACTTGTGGTGAGTGTCGAGTGCATGTTCAATGCTAATGTGATTGAATTGATATTTGTACAAGTGCTATGTGATACGTGAATTTGCCGAGGCGAGGGTGTATTTCATCGCCCTCGTACTCTCTTTCTTGTGATTGAATGATACTTGTTAAATGAATACATGACTTGCACTTGTACTTGACATGTTTTAACTCGTGAGCACTGAGCGGTTAGATGTATCACGCCCTATTTTGGGTGGGAGGTACCGCTCATCCCGACTCAATGCTATAATCGAGTCTAAGTCGATTGGAGCGTTGTCTCATCGACCAATCATGCTTGCAGGGACGCCCCAATTCATTGGCTAACCTTGTAACTCGAACTGGCAAGGGCTTGGTCGAGGAGCTTGGTGAACCTTGGGAAATATTATAGGTTGATCTTTTGAGATCTCGCTAGGCATACTTGAATAGTATCGCCACTTTATACATGTTTGGTTCCGGATCCGAGTGAGTGTTAGGTGGGTGGAGGAAGTAAGTGGAGCACTACGGTCGTGTTACTACTTGGGTTGACGGAGGGTCAACCCCAGATGGCTCAAATTGAACGAGACGTGGAAATAGCTCCTGAGAGCTCCTGTATCCTCCTTGTGTGTTAATTCCAACTTGTGCACTTAAATGAAATGTCATGTTTAAAAATTGTTTAAAGCATGTTATTTGAGTGATTGGTGTTACTTGCTTGCCTGTTTATTTTCTTGGCCTCACTGAGCGTTCGCTCATCCCTTTAAGTTTGTTTTCCTTAGCAGGCTTTGGAGGTGGATTGGAGGTTCTAGACTAGCGACTTGGTGGACGCTAGTATACCTTTTGTATGAACTTTTGATGGCTCTTTAAGTGTAATTTTATTTTTGTTGGTTGGTGGATTGTAATCGTAATTGTTAACCCTAAAAGTTATGGCTTGTATATTCGAAGTACTTTTATTTAAGTCGATGGTTGTTGTGACTTTATATTAAGTTTGAACGAATGCGTGAGTCCTGACGAGAGTTGGGCAGGCGTTCCGCTGATACCCTGGGGTTCGCCCTAGGGAGAGGTGGGGGCGTCACAGGCTAGGATCACTCTCAAGAGATATTCCAAAATGGTTACGAAGGCATGTAGGAATTTCGAGGACGAAATTCTTTTAAGGAAAAGAGAGTGTGAGGACTTGAAAAAAATTATTTTATATTCTTCTTATAAATTTTCCTTATTTCGTTCTAGAAAAAAAAACTAATTTACATTCTCTTTTATACTAATTATACTTACCCTAATTTTGTGAATACTTTAACGATTGAGTTGAGAGTTTTATCTTTTCTTTTCTAAATTGGTGCATGTTAAGTCTCATAGTGCATTGTGATAGTGTGATTAAGTGGTAAGGTGTGTAATAAATTTGGTTGAACTAGAGGGAGTTTTGTGCAAAAAACGATTATGTGATAAGAGGTGTTAAGAAAGGATTGGAGGGACACTAGATATTTGGAGCTTTAGAGACAATTGTATAGACATGGCTTGATTCTTGGCAAGTGTCACTCATCCACTCAACTTTGACCAAAGACTAAACTTGATAATTATCCAACTAAGCTTCCATCCATCACACTTTCTTCTTCTTTTCCCCTTGCTTGACCGATTCTAGAGAGAAGAGAGGTGAGAGGTCTTTCTTCTTCATTTTTCCAACCAAGAGAGTAGGAAAACAATTGAGGGCAAGCTGAGAAATTTCTCTTGTCTTGCCATCATTTCAGCCAAGAGACTAGAGGAAAAGCTGCAGGATTTTCCTTGTCTTTCTCCAAGCCTTCCAGTTGAGAGTGAGAGGAGAGAGAGCTTGAAATCCTTGCCCTTTCTTCCTTGTCTTGTAGCCAAGAGAAGCCCTTACCTCCTTCCATCTTTCCCCAACAAATCAAGAAGAGAAAGCTCCAACATTTCAAGCTTGTTCCAGCCAAGAAATTGAGTGGTGAGTGAGAAGTTTTTGTTCCTTTTTCTAAGCCTTGAAACTGAGGAGGAAACTTGAGGGGAGCTTGAGGGATTTCATCCATTGACCAATTTCACAAACCAATGGGAAAGAGCTTGAGAAAGATTGGAGAAACTTTGCTCCATCCCTCTTGTTTGCAGCCCAGAGAAAGAGAGAGTTGAGAGACCAAGAGAAAACTTGAAGCTTCCGTCCTTCTTCAACCGTGGAACCACCCAGCTAAGAAACAACAAACAACTTACAACTCATCCTAGCTAGAGTCATGGGGAAGAAAGAGAAAAATATCTTCTTGTCTGGCCAGCCTTGATTCTTCAATTTTCAGCTTCAATTTCTTGAGGAAAAGACGTAAAAAGGGCTGTAAATCCTTCCTTCTTCCATGCCTTTTTAAGCTTTAAAGGATGTGAGTTGAGTTTGGGCAGAAAAGAGTAAGTTTTGGTGAAGAAAAGTTTCAATTTTCTTGCTGGAAATTCTGCTTAGCCGATGACAGCTTTATTGTGGTAGTTGATGACAGATGTTGTGAAGTTTTTTGGTGAAATGCTTGGCTGAAATAAGTATGCACTAGAAACAGATTTTTGCTAATTGTTTCATTTTATGTTGGATATATGATATGTTGCGTATTTGGTATTGTCAAACAAGTGAAAGCTTGAAACTTCGGGTGACAGTCACCTTTGGACAGTTTTATTAAAATGATCATAACTTAGTGTAGAAAAATGAATTTGAGTTGCCGTCAATTGCGTTTGAAACTAGGCTCAGAGAACTTCTCTAACGTTATAAAATTTGAGCTATGGTTATATATGCACCATAAAATCGGCAAAATTGACTACAAATTCTGCCCTGCACAAGTAAAAACTGGAATGTTGTAGTAACTTGCGACTCAAGTTGGACCCGATTTATGAACTGAATCTCTTTGAGGCATCTTCTAAAGATTGTTAGTGCTTTGAGTCTAGTTTTATAATGGGGCAAGTTGCATGATTTTTTGACATTTATAACTCAAGTTTATGATTTTTCAAAGTAATGATGCTTGCTGGAATTTTTTGTTGGAACTTGTAGGAAAGAAGCTAAGATTTTTCCAACTTTATATCCAAAAATTTGGCTGTAAATTGACATATCTTGACTCCATATATCTTAAACACTTCCAATCTTAGCAAGAAGGTGAGTTTTTATGATGAAAGTCTTGGCTTTTGTGGCTAGAATTCTGTTTGGAGGACCGCATGGCCCCTGGAAAACTTGCAGCTTAGCCCAATGATGAATATTCTAGTTGACCTAGGTATTTTGGTGAAAATTGACTGAAAAATCATGTTGTGTACCTTGTGTATGTTGTATTATGGTTGTATGAAAGTTTTCTTTGGTGAAAATTCGATTAATGGGGTTGAACTAAGGATAAAATGACTGATGAACTATATACTAGCTTGATAATCGGTTTGATGGAGCATCAACTGTGATTTTGGTCTAAAATTGGGAATGTGATGAGAAGTTTTTGCTGGATTTCGAAGCTACATAAGCTTATTGCAATGTTTATGTGAATACATGTCGAATTTGGTTGATGTTTGATGGCATTAAATAAAATGTTGGTGAAGATATATGGCTGGAAACTTCAATTTTGAACCTGAGAATGCTGTTATGTGTTCCCAAGCTTAGATTTCATCTTGTAACATAAAATTTATGCATATATTGTTCAAAAAATCTATATTCCCCTATTTTACTCAGATATATTGTGATTGTCCTGTTTTGGAGGAAAAACTTCCGGCCATGAACCATGGTTAAACTTCGACCTTGCTTGTGACAAATGGATGCTGTTTTACTAAAAATTTATTGCTTAAATCGAGAACATGTAGCTACCATTTTTTATGTGATTCCTTGAGCCACGGGCACCAAGGAGACGACATACGGAAGCAAAACCCTAGATCTTAGAGGACACGTTGCGATGGGATGGACTCGATGATGTGTGCACGGATGGCGGCCTTGACTCAAGCTTTCATAGAGACATTGAAGGCTTGGAAAGGGATAATCAAGTCACCTACACGATGATCCAAGCCCATGAAGAATCAAGTGGGCCTCCAAGTGGTATGGCCGACTAGGCCTTAGGTCGTAGTGCTAGGTTTCTATTGTTTTGAGTTAGATTAGCTAGTTGCATCGAGTCATGGGCGGCCCACCTTGTCCAAGGAATGGCCGAACCTCCTTTGCTACTTTTCTTAGGGTTTCATTAGTCCCTTAGCCTATATAAAGACTCACTTTGTACGGTCCAAGGGGGACGTAATTTTGATAATAAAATACTTAGTTTGTTTCTCTTCCAATTGAGAGATTCGAATCATTTACTTGCTTTGGCAAGGGTTCTTGAGCAATCTTGTGCTTGTCCTTGATTGTTCTAACCAACCTATCCACTTGAGTAATCACCTCGATTGGAGTCGTCGTTCTACTACCTTTAATCAATTTGTGTCGTCCGTTTTGGTTCTAGGTTCCGCAATCCAAGCGTTGGACCAACCTCGTTAGATTCTTGGGCAAACGTGCTACGTGTCTCGAAACGCGTTGATCGAGGGCCGTATCAGTTGGTATCAAAGCTTAGGTGGAGGTATCTTTCATTATATCCCTTGTTTTTTTTTCGTAGTTGTGTCGTTAGGGTTTTTGGTATTTCCGTTGCATTACTCCAAAAATCGATACTGTTCATCGGATACTGTTCACCGTCACTATTCATCCGACTCTGTTCATCCGCAGGTACTGTTCATCCGAACACAAAAATCTGTTTGGGTGTTGTCTTTTTTTGTGTTTTCTGTCCAATTTCGTTCTTGGATCTTGTGTTTGGGTTGTTAGGGTTTAAAAACAAGAAAAACAAAAAAAAAATTGCGACGGCTAGGGGTTTTCATTTGCGACTAGGGTTCTTGTGCGCTAGGGTTTTTTCTTTGCGCAAATCTGTCCAAGCTGTCTTTGAGTCTTCCAAGTTGTTTTACTTGTTTTCCAAATCTGATTTGTGGTTAACTTGGTTGGTATTTGTGAATCTTGAGGGAACCTACAAGAATCTAGGGTTTCTTGAGTTTCTTGAAATCAATCTTGAAAGCTCTTGAAGTTCTTGATGAGTTCTTGGTAAGTTCTTGCAAGATCTTGGAGTTTGATCATTGATTGTGGAAAAAAAAAAATCACGGCTGACCAGATTCTTGTTGGTACATTCGGCTAAGAGCTTGTGCCGTTTGTTAAGTAAAAAAAAAACAGAATCGAAAGAAAAGAAAAGAGAGAGTTCGGGTGGGGCAAGAAGGACAACAAGAAAAGGAAAATTTTTGGTTCTTTTATTGCCAAAACAACCACCATTACATCTTGTTCCAAGTCCAAAACAGAAAATTACACAAAGAAAGCAATCAAAAGTTTTGATCCACCACTTCTTGAAGTTCTTGTTTCTTGGAAGCTTGTTTTACCTTGCGAGTAAACATCTTTTTGTACTCCCTTGCGGTGGTGAAGGGCTTCCTTGGTTTTGGGGTGAATTTCTTGGGAACTTGAGTAGGGTTGTGTGCATCACCTTGTTGATTCTCCATTGTTGAGAGAGAAGGACCGAATTATCTTGAGTTTTGGTCAAAGAAAGCCAAGGCTGATTCTGATTTTTGTGGGAGTGTGAGAACCCGAAAAAATTTTCACATTTTTCAATTATATTTTATTTCTTTGCCTACATTTTATACTGTCCTTTGAAATATTAAATGTTTTATACATTTACAAGTCAGTACAATTTTAAATCATTTTCCTAGTATAAGTTAATGTACGTGAATTTGAAGTGCATTTTTCGATGTGGGACCCGCTAGTGCGATATAATTTTGCCGATTAGGTGACGAAATATTAAGTGATATTATTTTCCATAGTATTAGGAGATAATTAGAGGTTAATTAGCTAAATGAATTATTGGAGGAGAGAAGATAAGTTTGGAACCTTCAAGATGCCAAGTGTCATGCTTCCATTGGATGATGGACTTTTGACCCAAGATATTAACCTTTACTAAAACAAATTTTGACCAAAAATTCATTCCATTTTGCACCCTCTTGCCGGCCCTTTGGTGAAGAAAAACAAGAGAGAGCTCTTCCAATTTTAGCTTCCAAACTCACTTGAATCTTGAGTTTTAACCAACCAAATTTGAAACCCTTCCATACAAGTGATTACTAAGGGAGTCTAAGGACTTTGGTGGAGTTGTTTTGGAGGAGGAAAGTCTAAGCTACCATTTTCTTTGAGGTAACTAGTTCCTAACTCTTGATTCTTGTGGTAAAACTTATGATTGATGATTGGAAGTTGAATATAATTAGCTAGGAACTGATTTGGATGGCTGGAAATTCGTTTGATTGGGTGGAATTTGAATGAACTTCAAGTATTCATTTTCTGTCAAGATTTCTGTCCGAAATTAGTCTGAAAATTCGAACATGTTGGGGGCTGAATTAGCCTTAGTACAAAACATGAAAATTGTAGAGAATTTAATTTATATTATTCCTGTAAATTTTCAACTCAATCGGAGCAGGGTAGCTTGTGAAATGACTAATTTACCCCTGCTTCCCTGTTTCTGTCCGAAAATGATAATTGGCCTCTGTAATTGGCTTGTTTGGCTGGGAAGATGAATAATTTAGCTTTTGATTCCTTCTTAAGAATTGTAACCTTGTATTCTAGCTTTCGAATGGCTTTGGAATCAACTAAATCGGAGTTGTGTGTGCTGAGTTATGATTGAATAAGTCAGGACTGCTAGATGACTTTTACAGTGAGCTTCGAACTGGAATATCTGGAGCTGTTTGGGTAAATTTGACTAGGTTAGGTTGAGAACTGGGTTGAGGTGTCTTCATAAGAATTGTAGCCCTATGTGTTAGCTTTCTAACGCCTCTAAAAACACCCAAAACGGAATTGTGTAGCCTGAGTTATTGCCGGTTAAAGTTAGTGCTGACAACCAGACTGATCATGAACTTCTGGATCTGTAATTGGCAAATTCGACTTAGATAAACTATAAATTAGGTTAAGTACCCTTCATGAAAGTTGTTCCCCTCTGTCTTAGCTTCAAAATGGTAATAAAATTCACCCCGATTTGATAACCATAGCTCTAGTTATCACTAAAATGCTACGAGATGTCAAATCAGCCATTTAGCTTTTATCTTCAAAAGTGATATTTGCTTGTACTTTTGCACTTGTGTTGTTCTTGGATGGTTTTGGAGCCTAATGGAAGGGCTATTGTGGTGACCTTACTTGTGTGTATTGTGGGGCTGAATTAAGGAAAAATAAGGAAGCCATAAATGGCTGGAAATTTGGTAAACACAAAGGGCATGCTGCCCAAACTTGTACTTGAGGTTTAAGTAGAATTACGCTTATCTTGAGTAAGACTTTGAGGACGAATCTAACTCGATTTGTCTAGGTTATTCAAGTTTCCTTTTGTGGAGGTATATAAAGCGAATTTCAGCCGAAACTTGTACCCTTGGAATTTACAACTAATGGAAATATGTTTTCTTCATTTCTTTGACCCAAATGGCATTTTTCACATATAATGGCTTTAAATTTCACCGTTTGGAAAGTGAGCAAGGGTTTTACGAATAGTCCCTAAATAAGTTTCAATTATTTGATTCTCGTTAAACGAAATGTTGAAGTTTCGAGTCTTAGTTATTTTTCAATGCTCTTAAATAATACTTTCTTATGATTATTCTTAGGGTTTCTTGGTGATTAGGAGTGTTACCCGGAAGGAATTTTGGACGTTATTTTGCTTATATAGGTGAGTGTTCTATATACGTTTTGTTTCTAATGACTATGTGACTTGATGTGACTATTTGAATTGTTACCCTAATAAGAATTGATGTACGTTATGTTTCATTGACTATGTGGCTAGTTGGAATACTTGATTAAATGTTAAATGTTCTCAATGATTGCTAAAACGATTTTTGCTAGGCGAGTGTGTACTTTATCGCACTCGACCTAAACGAACGTGAAATTTTCAATGATTGAATAATTAAATGTTACTTGTGCATGAATGTAAGCCTTCTGGCTGAACTGGGCCCTTGCCCTTTGTTACTGGTCGACTCGAGCCAGAAGCGGACTCGGTCGGGCGATTAGTGACCCTGGGTGAATGTGAATGTTTGGTATACTCGAGTATGACCACGTAGTTGGGAGGACTGGCCAGTGCGCTGGCTAGAACGGGGAGAACGAAATGAATGAATGAATGGCAAGATTGACGGAGGGATTTTCAATTACAAATGAAATTTTTTCTAAACGAATGAAGGAATGAGGAAATGGTCGATGAACGAACGAACGAATGGCTCCATGTATCCTTTTAATGAATGTGTTACTCTTGCTTTATATCGTAAATGTTATATGGATTACTTGTTATTACGTGCCTAATGTTCTTGTTTAATTGTTTGGTTATGTATATAGAATCTCGCTGGGCTTTTAGCTCATTCCACGCCGTTTGTCTTCCTTACAGGGGTTGCGAGCAAGGACAAGAGACTTGTATAGTATAGTCTAGTCCTTTTTGGATTATTTTGCGTTCGTTCTAGCTCTAGTGCTTGATTCGGGTTGGATGTACTGGGAACTAAGAACTTTTGTCTCTTTTGGATTTGTACTACCATTTGAGATTGGATAAATGTAAGTATAAATGTTTCAAGTTTGAGAATTGTTTTCGTTTTCCTCGAGGTTATATTTTATTTTGTTCGGAAAGAGTGATCGAGTCCTGGCGAGAGCTGGGCAGGCGGTCCGCCGAACCCTTCGGTTCGCCCTAGGGGGAGGCGGGGCCGTCACAGGGAGAGTGTCGGATTGTGCTTGTGTGACAGCCCCACCTCCCCCTAGGGCGTACCCTAAGGGTTAGCGAACTGCCTGCACAGCTCTCACCAGGACTACTAACGGTCACATACACGCAATTATAAACGTTTCGGAAGGTACCAACAAGTAAGGTTAACAACAAGTGCACAAAACGAAAACGGAAAAACGGAACGAACGCGTCCCAAACATAACGAAACTTTAAATAAGAATCAACAAGTACAATTCCAAGAAAATAGGTCATATACACATTAGAAACTATGTACACATACCCATTATAAGGTTTACAATTCAAAACGTAATGTTCAAGTCCCACATTAGGGTTTCTAAAGGCGAGGAGCTATATAAAGGTACAAAAGAATGCCTAACTAGCTCTACTCGCTTCACAAAATCATGATTTCCAAAAACATACCCTGTAAGGAAAACAAAAGGAACGAGTGTGAGCTTTCGCCCAATAAGGTTTTAAAAGCCATGCATTCAAGCGCACGAATGTAGCCATGCTCAGTTACACTTACTATCACACATGAAAAGAACACCAAACCAAGTTCAAGGGTAAAAGGACACGGGTGGCTCTCGAGAGCCAATTTCCCCTTGCAACACTTGATCGCATCCCGTTGACCCTCCGTCAACGCTCAACGGACAAGTACGACCATAGATCACTACTTTACCCCCAATACCTTCCACCATACATTCCCCTACCGGGCCCGAACACCTCACAGTAATCAGGGGTAATACTCGAGTATACCACAAAGTCGAGGAGCTAACGCTCCACTCGACACACAGTAACCTCATGGCTCGTTACCTAATCGACCGGCCCTTGCCGGCTCGACTCGATAAACGACCATAGAGGCTTGAGCTCAGTTATCACAGTGAGGTCGTAGGGCTCATGCCCAAACGACACCAAGCCAAGCATGAATCAAGTTCACAGATATTCAATCAAATTCACAATTATCCAGTAATCAGTTATACAGGTAAGAGGACAAGAGCGATGAAGTACACTCTCGCCTCAATCACAGACACCACAGTTATTCAACCCAAGAATTCAAGTACTCAACCAATTAAACACAAATCATACATAGTACACTCACCACTTCAAGTAAGCAAGTCACAAAGTTTCGCCCAACGGTTGTCCGGAATCACCGGCACGACCTACAAGAAACAAGAAACTACAATTGAGACTCGAACACGAGTCGAAGGCCTCTTACGTGAATTACGAAAGCAAAATTCAAATATAGCTCAAAAATGGAAAATATTTCGATTTTAAGGTCAAAGGTGTCAACAACCCCAAAACCTCACACTTTTACTCAACCACAACTTAAACGCACGAAACCCTAATTTTCTCGATGCTCGGACAGCATTTCCCCTAAATTTCAGCTTTTCCATCCTACAATCAAACATCAATTTCCACCCAAGTCAATCACAATTGCCACAATTCACTCATAGGCTACTCAATAACTTTCATTAGGGCCACAATACCCTTCATCCAAAGCCAATTGCAATCTCAATGATCAATTATAGAAAAGCCCCAAATTCAAAACCCTAAAACTGAAATTTTCGTTCAAAACTGAAATTTTCCGCAATTAGCCGCAATTCACATACAAGAGCTCCAATTGGCCCAATATTAAACCACCAATCCAAGGCTAACTAGTATTTATCATATAAAACAGAAAAATTCCCAATAAAATCAGAAATTTACCCAACTTCCAATTAAACCATCAAATCATCCAATAATCAAGCTAGTAAGCCACCATAGGCCACTAATCTCGCATTATTAAAAACAAAAGTTAAGTTTCCAAGCAATATACCTTACTCCTCAACAAAGGTTGTAGCTTAAGGGCTTAATCACCAAAACAACTCCACCAAGACCTTCAAGCTTCCTTAGCAATTGGATTTGGTGGAGGAATTTGAGAATTCAATGGTTGGATTTCAAGATTGAGCAAGAAATGGAAGACACAAGGTGAAGCTTTCTTTCTTCTTTTCTCTCTAAGAAGTTCGGCCAAAGGGGGGAAGAAAATGAGGTTAATTGGGTCAAAATTGGTTATTTGGTAAAGGTGATCAAAAGTTAGGCAAGTCTTGTCCAATCGGGTCGCGACACGTGTCACCTTTTTAAGTTTTAAACTTATCCTCTTACTCACTAGGGTTAATCCATCTAGGTAACCTCTAATCACCTACTAACACCTAGTAATTAAATCCCTTTACGCAAAACTTAACCTAATTGGCCGAATTTCTCTCACTTAACGCACTAGTGGGTCCCACGTCCACTATTCACTCCAAAAATCTCGTAAATTGACTTATACTAGAAAATATTTTTAAAACCCTATTTACTCATAAAAATGTCCAGAAAATTTATAGAATCAAGAAAATGTGGAAAACGGGTGCAAGGAAATAAATTAAGACCTAGAAATAAAGAAAATTACGGGTTCTCACACTCTCTCCCCCTTAAAGAATTTCGTCCTCGAAATTTCTCACCTAGGTTACCAAACAACTCAGGATATTTCTTTTGTATTTCTTCCTCCACTTCCCAGGTTGCCTCTTCTATATCGTGGTTCCTCCATAAGACTTTCACCAAAGGGATATTTTTATTTCTCAGCTCCTTAACCTTTCGGTCGAGTAGTTGTACAGGTTTCTCCTCATAGGTCAGGGCTTCATCTACCTCAATCTCCTCCGGTCGTAAGATGTGGTTTGGATCAGGATGGTACTTTTTGAGCATTGAGACATGAAAAACGTCGTGAATCCTGGCTAAACTTGGAGGTAACTCGAGACGGTACGCCACCTTTCCAACTCTTTGGAGGACTTTAAAGGGTCCTACAAATCTAGGTTGAAGTTTCTTCCCTCTACCCGCCGTGATACTTCGTAATGGCGTGACCTTAAGAAACACTCGGTCCCCAACTTCAAACTCCAAGTCTTTCCTGCGGTTGTCTGCGTAGCTCTTTTGTCGGCTTTGAGCAGTCTGGAGTCTTTGGCGTATTAGTTTAACCTTTTCTCGTGCATCCTCCATCCATGGAATGATTGTTGGATCTAAGAATTTCTTTTCTCCTACTTCATCCCAATAAACTGGTGAACGGCATTTCCGGCCATAAAGAGCTTCATACGGTGCCATTTGGATTGAAGAATGGTAACTATTGTTGTAGGCAAACTCTACTAACGTCATGTGTTGACCCCAATTTCCCCCGAAATCCAAGATACAGGTTCGTAACATGTCCTCAAGGGTTTGAATGGTTCGCTCAGATTGTCCATCGGTTTGGGGATGGTAAGTGGTACTTAGGTTGAGTTTGGTCCCCAAGGTCTCCTGAAATTTCTGCCAAAACCTAGACACGAAACGTGGATCCCTATCCGAGACTATACTCACAGGAATCCCGTGCAGTCTCACAATTTCACTCATATACAGTTGAGCCAACTTCTCCAGAGTGTATTTCATGTTTACAGGTAAGAAATGGGCCGATTTAGTTAGTCTATCAACGATCACCCATACAGCGTCATGTCCTTTTTGGGTTCTTGGCAATCCAGAAACAAAATCCATTGTGATGTTTTCCCACTTCCATTCAGGTATCTCCAGGGGTTGCAACAAACCAGAAGGTTTTTGGTGTTCCGCCTTTACTTGTTGGCAGACGAGGCAGGTTTGCACGTAATGGGCTATTTCCCTCTTCATTTTTGATGTGTGCACGGACTTTAGCCCAAGTAATGACCCAGTTCGAGTTCTATTGGGCCTAGTCACACGTGCACGGGCCAAGCGCTTCAAGGAGTCACTTCAAACCCTTGTTCGAAACGTACAAGCCCAACAAGGGGTCCATAGGAATATTGAAGGCTTGGAAATGGATCACCGAGTTGCCTACATATTGATCCAAGCCCATGAGGAGCCAAGTGATGATTGTTAGTGGCTTTAGCCCATTAGTTAGTCTCTTATTGTTTTCCCCAATAAAGGGGTTCGGCCCATTCGGCCCATTTAGCCATTAAGTATGGCCGCCCCTCTCCCCTCAGTCTAACCTAGGGTTTCATTAGCTCTTTAGCCTATATAAAGGCTCACTTTGTAAGGTTAACGGGTTACGCACTTTATGATAATAAAATTCTGTTTTAAGTTTCTCTTCAATTGTTGAGAGCAACTTGTCCCTTTACTTGCTTTGGCAAGGGTTTTGAGCAATCTTGTGCTTGTCTTAGATTGTTCCACCGACCTATCCACTTGAGTATTCACCTCAATTTGGAGTCGTCGTTCTACCGCCTTTAATCAAATTGTGTCGTCCGTTTTGGTTTTAGGCTCCGCAATCCAAGCGTTGGAAAATCTCGCTAGATCCTTGGGCAAACGTGCTATGTGTCTCGAAACGTGTTGATCGAGAACCGTATCAGTTGGCTTTCAGAGCTTAGGTGGAGGTATCTTTCGTTATATCCTTGTTTTTTTTCTCCTCTTTGTGTCATCTAGAATTCGTTGTTGTCCGCTGCCTTGTTACAAAAAAAAAAAAAACGAATCGTCACTGTTCATCGGATACTGTTCACGTCACTGTTCATCGAATACTGTTCATCGGCACTGTTCACGTACTGTTCATCCGAACACAAATCTGTTTGGGTGTTGTCTTTTTGTGCCTTCTGTCCAAATTTCATTCTTGGATCTTGTGTTTTGGTTGTTTGGGTTTAAAAACAAGAAAAACAAAAAAAAAAAGTTGCGACGGCTAGGGTTCTTGTGTGCTAGGGTTTTTTCCTTTGCGCAAATCTGTCCAAGCTTTCTTTGAGTCTTCCAAGTTGTTTTACTTGTTTTCCAAATCTGATTTGTGGTTAACTTGGTTGGTATTTTGTGAATCTTGAAGAGAACCTACAAGAATATTGAGTTTCTTGAATTCTTGACCACAATCTTGAAGTTCTTGAAGTCTTGATAACTTGCTTGGGAGTTCTTGAAGGATCTTGAGGATCTTGAAGGTTTTTTGTGTGTTTCATTAGCCGAAACAAATCTGGAATATTATTCCATTCGGCCAAGCTTGTGTTGTGTTTGTTCGTTATAGTAAAAAAAAAAAAAAAAAAAATTCGGCGGTACTGTTCACGTTGTACTGTTCATCGTACTGTAGAAGTACTGTTCATCCGAAAAAAAAAGAGAGAGAGGAAAAGAAGAATCGGTTGGCAAGAAAACAAAAAGAAAAAAAAAATAGCAACCGAATTGTGTGGGGGAAAATTCTGATTTGCGCCATACTACTTGGAGTAGAATTTGGAACCTTCTAAAGGTTGTTACAAGAAGGAAAGAGGTTTTCCAAAAGGTTTCCTAAACTAATCAGATTTGCGCAAACCTTCTTGGATAGAATTTGGAAGTTACTAAAAGTTGTTTCAACAAAAGGTTTTCTAAAGGTTTCCAAAAAACTAACTTGTTTCCAAAATCAATTAGGAAACTAAGTGGACAGCTTGGGTACTTTTTCTAATTCCACTTGGACAAGCTCCTACATTTTAGGAACTAGGGTTTCGTTGGCTTCCTTTTCACACTAGCGCTAGTTTCCATTTCTGTCCCCCACTAGAAAGCTTCCAAACCGTGCATCCTTGTTCCATTTTGCATCCCATTTGTGTCTTGTTTTCTTGGTTACTCTTGTGGAAAGTTTGGGGAACAATTTTTGGATTTTTGCGCAGCATTTCTCAACTACTCAAACCGGCAAGGTAAGGAATTTTTGGTAAGCTTATTTGAGTGCTTTGAGTGATACACAAGTGATGAGCACATACACGTGAGCTTGTGTGTCGTGAGGAATCTCTTTTTCTTTGCTAACCATTTTGGCAGGTCACATAATCATGCCCCATGGAGTTGCATCTTGCTCATACAATCAGGAATTCTTGGAGGATGAACCTTTCAAGAGGAGGGGTTCCAAGCGGACTACTCCCAAGTACTCTAGTTCCATGCAATCTAGTTCACAACATGAGTTTCGTTCACTCCGGGAGGAGATGGAACATTACCGTCCTCGCGTGTATATGAAAGGTATAAACGAGATTGTGATGAGTATGAGAAGGAGCAAAGAAGTTTGCGCAGAGCATCTAAATTGAGGTCAACCTCAAGCAAACGAGATTCATCTAACAAGTGTCTTGACAATCGAGAGAAGGAGTTTGAGAATTCTCGAATTGAGTCAAAGCTTCGTGAAACAAAGGATGAATTCCGTAGTCGGACTAAAGCATTGATTGATTCTATGATGGAAAGACTTAGCCAAGTGCTGGATTCCCACTTGGAGCAACTTAATCATGTGTCAACCAGTGGTAATGAAGGAAAAATTCACCTTAGTCCCTCGTTGATTGAAGAGCCGTATATGAATGAGTTGCAGCCGAGCCATGAACATGAGCTAGACAATGAAAATCCCAAACTCAAGTGCAATGAATGAACAATGGACCGAGAAGAATGGAGTGGGACAAGGCAAGAATAATTTGGCCTTATTGACGAGTAAAGAGGACGAGTTGGCCATGTTCACAAAAGTTGAAAGGGTGGGACGTTTTGTTTGCTAACAAGCTAACATGTGTTTTGTTTAGTACCTCTTCTTTTGTGCAGATTAAACAAAGTCAAGTAGAGTTGGTTATAACATGTTCCATTCCCAAGTCACTTGGACACTTTGCGAGTTTCCATGGAGTTTGTCTTCTAGGAACTAAATCTCTTTGGTATCAATTCATAAAACAATGTCTATTCAAACCTGTCCGCGCCATTGGAGGACTCATTCGAGCTCATCTTAAAGGGAAATTCTAGATTTTACTTCTTGTTCTCTACCTATGGTTCATTCATCGCCTTTGCCTTATTTTGAGCATGTTACTAGCACTAACTCTTGTTGCTCTTATGTAGGTGTTGATGACAAGTGTAAAGGACTAGCACTGGAATCTCGAGTTGAATCAATTGGTGGAAGGAATATTGAAGTGTCAAAGGGAGTTTTCTCATTTAAATCTTGTTCTACACCTTCTTACCATCTAGCTAATAATGTCCCATTAGTTCTTTACCCTATCTCTAAATTGTTTCAGGTTGAAGGTTATTTTGTGCTTGTAGGTTGTAACGCTGTCCAAAATCTCCCAACTATGATTAAAGACTTGCAACCCGATTTCGTGCTTATTCCTGATAAAAGTGGTGCACATTCGTGCTTCCTCACATGTCCAAAAGCTGGTCACCACAAGCTTACTTTACCAACTTCAACTTGTGCAAATTCATGCATTCGTATGGAGCTCGTTTCACTTCATTGCTGCCACTTATGCCGGGTGATACCCACAAATGTGTCAATCAAGATCCGAATGTTGGTCTTACCTCGCTGGTTCGAGCTTCTAAGGAAGTGCAATCCGATTGGTTCAATGTTCCACCTCCAGATAGGCAAGTCGTGGCCAAATCAGCGACAACCAGGGAAGACTCATACCCCCTTGAACAACCAAATTCAGGAATTTCTCTAGCTTCAATGGGCATTATTATGAAGATCCTTATCTTGTGCACATGACTGGTAAGCTTATTGCATAATTTTATACCTATGACTACTCACTATGTGATTTATTATGTAGGTAACATCATGCCAGTCCAATGCTCAGAAGGCTAATTAGAGAGTTTTGGGTTGCACCTGGAATTTTCGTAAGCCTTATACACGTTCTTTCCTACCTTGGCGAATGTCCCTTGTTTGAGAGCCCTTTGAGGTTGTGCCAAAACGACATTTAACCTTGGCTTGTGACCCTTCATTTCTTTTCCAACGTGGTTCTCCGCTAAGCGTACCGTCGATTTGTGGCCAAATCGCTTTCAAGAGGAGGGGAATGATGCAAACATAAAGATCATCCTCCAAAACTAGTGAGTCAAATGAAAGAGTGGCTGCAATTTGTTTCCCGTTCCGAGTGCTCTACCGTGTCAACAACAATGCTTACAAATTGGAGTTACTTGGGGGAGTGCAACGGTGAGCGCGACTTTCAATGTCACGGATTTGAGCCCATTCCTTGACGAGGAGGATCCAGATTTGAGGACAAATCCTTCTCAAGTGGAAGGGACTGATGTGTGCACGGACTTTAGCCCAAGTAATGACCCAGTTCGAGTTCTATTGGGCCTAGTCACACGTGCACGGGCCAAGCGCTTCAAGGAGTCACTTCAAGCCCTTGTTCGAAACGTACAAGCCCAACAAGGGGTCCATAGGAATATTGAAGGCTTGGAAATGGATCACCGAGTTGCCTACATATTGATCCAAGCCCATAAGGAGCCAAGTGATGATTGTTAGTGGCTTTAGCCCATTAGTTAGTCTCTTATTGTTTTCCCCAATAAAGGGGTTCGGCCCATTCGGCCCATTTAGCCATTAAGTATGGCCGCCCCTGATGAGGAGGTTGGAAGATCTATCCAAGTGGAGCAAATAAAGGTGCCATTGGGGCCGATGACACGAGCTCGCGCGAAGAGATTGAATGAGTCGCTACAAACATTGGTTCGTGCAGCTCGAGAGTCAAGTGGAGAGCCAAAGGCCATCGAGGGTCTCAACGACGCTAGGCTTGTTGTCCTCGTTTCGGCCATCACTGAAGATTAGAAGCCCATGATGCGGCTAAGGGGTCCATGGCCCATTATTACTTTAGTGGAGTGTAATAAAGAGGTCCAACTAGCTTGTGGTTTGGGCCTCAGTCGTTGTTAGTCCTTGGGTCAATGTGCTAGGCCATGTGGGCCTTAGGTCCGATAGCACTTTAGTTGGGTACGGATTTAGTCCCTTCGCTGAGCTGTCGGGGGTCTATGTTGTGGGGCTAGTGCCGGCCCACGTAAAGTTTGTTAGGTTTTAGTCACGGCTACAAATAGCCTAATGTCGTTGTTTACAGGCAGTTTTTTGATCATTTTAATAAAAATTACATTTGAGAATTCTCTCAAAGCTTCATTGAAGCACCTTTGAATATCTTAGATTCACCTCTTAGGTATTCAACCGACTTATCAATCTAGGACCGCGCTAGGTTGTTGGCGTCCTCTACAAAATACCGAGGTTCGTTGACCACGTGATCAACGGGTTTAGTGATGCCGCTGCGTTTGTTTCATCATCAACGTGAGTCCTCACCTTCTAAGATCCTATCCTGTCTGTACGGGTTGCATCAACAAGGTTGGTGCCGTTCGTATCAGCTGGTATCAGAGCACTGGGCCTACCTAGGTATTATCCTTACCTAGCTTGATAAAACTTTTGAGGTTGAGTGTGATGCTTCTGGTGTAGGAATTGGAGCCGTGTTGATCCAAGAGGGAAGGCCACTCGCGTACTTTAGTGAGAAATTGAATGGTGCTACCTTGAACTACTCCACCTACGATAAGGAGCTCTATGCTTTGATTCGTGCCACTGGAGACTTGGCAAACATTACTTGCGGCCGAAGGAATTTGTCATCCACAACTGACCATGAGGCGTTAAAGCATCTCAAATCTCAACACAAGTTGAGTAAGAGACATGTACGGTGGGTCAACTTTGTGAGTCATTTCCCTATGTGATCAAGTACAAAGCTGGCAAAACCAATGTCGTTGCCGAATGCACTATCCAGGAGGTATGCCTTGATTGCTCTACTTGATGCTAAACTCCTTGGATTTGATCTCATCAAGACTCTATGATACCGACTCTGATTTTTCTGCTATCTATAAGTCTTGTGCTAAGTCGGGTCAGGGGTAAGTTCTTCATACATGATGGATTTCTGTATTGTAATGATAAATTGTGCATTCCGTCATGTTCTATTCGTGAGTTACTAACTGTGAAGCTCACGGAGGTGGGTTGATGGACACTTCGGTGTCACAAAACCCTTTGTGTGCTTTACAGGAACATTTCTATTGGCCACGCATGAGGCGGGATGTGGAGCGAGTAGTGTCACGCTGGCATTACCTGCCACCGTGCCAAATCCAAACTCCAACCCTTCGGTTTGTATACACCTCTGCCTATTCCTTCGACCCTTGGGGTTGACATTTCAATGGATTTTGTGCTTGGTCTGCCTAGGAGTAAAAGGGGTCATGATAGTATTTTTTTATTGTTGATAGATTTTCTAAAATGGCTCATTTCATTCCATGTCATAAGACGGACGATGCCACTCACATAGCTGATCTTTTCTTTCCCTCTCCCCTCAGTCTAACCTAGGGTTTCATTAGCTCTTTAGCCTATATAAAGGCTCACTTTGTAAGGTTAACGGGTTACGCACTTTATGATAATAAAATTCTGTTTTAAGTTTCTCTTCAATTGTTGAGAGCAACTTGTCCCTTTACTTGCTTTGGCAAGGGTTTTGAGCAATCTTGTGCTTGTCTTAGATTGTTCCACCGACCTATCCACTTGAGTATTCACCTCAATTTGGAGTCGTCGTTCTACCGCCTTTAATCAAATTGTGTCGTCCGTTTTGGTTTTAGGCTCCGCAATCCAAGCGTTGGAAAATCTCGCTAGATCCTTGGGCAAACGTGCTACGTGTCTCGAAACGTGTTGATCGAGGACCGTATCAATTTTATTCCACCAATACAATTTCCGTAACTCCTGATACATCTTATTACTTACCCGGATGGATCGTATATTTCGATCGATGGGCTTCCTCCAAAATTTCCCTTTTCAAGGTTTCGTCCTCGGCACCACTATTCGATTCCGATATTTCAATATCCCTTCAAGAACTTGAATTAAAATCAGGTAACTCCCCTTTCTCCACCTTGTCTCTCCATTTTTGGACCATCGGGTCCTCCCTTTTGGGCCTCTTTGACTCGCTTCCAGGATAGCAGAGGTTACTCGGACGTTCCCTAAGATTACCCTTTGACGCTCCAACCTAGGATTCCACTCACTCATTGCTTCTAACATCCCCACTCTCTGACCATCAAACCCAGCTATTTGAGCCTTTCGGCTTAAGGCATCCAGCTACCACATTTGCCTTCCCCGGATGGTAGTTAATCGTACAGTCGTAATCTTCTAAGAATTCCATCCATCGTCTCTGCCTCATGTTTAACTCTTTTTGGGAGAATAGGTACTTAAGGCTTTTGTGGTCAGAATAAACCTCAAAGGTTACCCCGTACAGGTAGTGTCTCCACTTTTTCAGGGCGAAGACAACTGCGGCTAAACTCTAGGTCATGGGTCGGGTAAATTTTGCTCATGAGGTTCAGTTTTCTAGAGGCAAAGGAAATCACATTTTTATTCTGCATTAGCACGCACCCTAATCCTTCCCCTGAAGCATCAGTATACACGGAAAAACTATCTTTTCCATTAGGTAGGGCTAGAATAGGGGCCACGGTTAACTTTCGTTTCAACTCTGGAAACTACCCTCGCACTTGGCATCCCATAGAAAACGCCCATTCTTTTTCGTCAAATTGCGTTAAAGGACTAGCAAGTTTCGAAAAATCTTTAATAAACCGCCGATAATACCCAGCTAACCCTAGAAAACTACGAACTTCAGTGGGGTTTCGGGTCGTTTCCACTCAGTTACCGCCCTCTACTTTCGCCGGATCAACGGTGATGCCCTCTCGTGAAATAACATGCCCTAAGAAAGAAATTTTCTCCAGCCAAAATTCACACTTACTAAATTTGGTATACAATTGGTGATCTCTTAGGGTTTGTAAAACTAGCCTCAGATGTTGCTCATGTTCCTCTCGGGATTTAGAGTAGACCAAAATGTCATCAATGAAAACGACGACAAATCGGTCCAAGAAGGGTTTGAAAACTCTATGCATCAAGTCCATGAAGGCAGCAGGGGCATTGGTCAAACCAAAGGGCATAACGGCAAATTCAAAATGCCCATATCGAGAATTGAAGGCAGTTTTAGGTACATCCTCCTTCCTAATTAACAATTGATAGTATCCCTGACGGAGGTCTAATTTCGAAAAGACTACCGCTCCCTGTAGCTGGTCAAATAACTCATCAATATGGGGCAGTGGGTATTTATTCTTAATGGTTATATTGTTCAATCCCCGATAATCTATACACAACCTCAATGTCCCATCTTTTTTCTTCACAAATAGCACAGGGGCTCCCCAAGGGGATCCACTCTCTCGGATAAACCCTCGCTCTAACAAGTCTTGCAACTGTAACTTCAGTTCCTTAAGTTCGGCAGGTGCCATTCGATAGGGGGTTTTAGAGATAGGTGATGTTCCAGGTATCAAATCGATCTTAAATTCTATCTCTCTTTCCGGAGGTAGGGTTACTAGCTCGTCAGGGAACACATCTGGGTATTCACTCACAATGGGTACCTCCTCTACCCTTAGCTTATCAACGGGAGTGTTTATAAGAAAAGCTAGAAACCCTTGCTCTCCTTTACTTAGCAGTTTCCTAGCCCTAATGCCCGAAATTAGTGCAGATGAGGCAAGGCTACCCCTCACATCCAGCCTTAAAGTCGCCTCCCCAGGTATACGGAATTCCACTACCTTCCTCTTACAATCAAGTTGGGCATCGTACTTAGCTAACCAATCCATACCTAGTATGACGTCGTACCCCTTAATAGCTAAGCTTACCAAGTTTCCCAGTAATTTCCTCTCTCCTACCCAAATTTCACAATTTACGTACATCAAGCTAGTAATCAACCGTTGGTTCCCCGTAGGAGTACTAACTTCCAAGTCATAGGGTAAACTAGCAGGTTTTATATCAATGCCGCTCATAAAATCGGGGTTAACAAATGAATGGGTAGCACCGGGGTCAATCAAAATCCTAGCTAGACGATGGAAAACAGGGATGGTACCTTCTACGACTCCAGATGGGTCAGGGATTTGGTGTTGTTCAAGGGAGTACACTCGAGCGGGCACTTTCGGTTTCGACCCTTCTACTTTAGATTGGCCGGAGCTGGCTCTCGAAGACTGTGGGGTCGCTCTCGGTTCACGGGGTAGTACAGGACAAGTGGCTATCTGATGCTCCGCACTCCCACAGCGCAAGCATTTTCTCTCCTTCCTCCAACAGTTGTCCTCCGTATGGTTTGGTTTCCCGCAAAATCCACAAGGACCTCGGGAAACAGAAGCTGAACTCCCTTGCGAGGCATTCCTCTGCTGGCCTCGTCCGAACGAACCACCCCTCGACGGAGTCCCTCTCGACGTCCCCGTAAACCTCCCTCCACCGGACCCTCGTCCAGACTTAGGAGGGTTGCTCCGCTCACCTTGACTAGAACTACTCCAGGAAATCCCCTTTTCCTCACCTGGAAGTTCCTAACTTGGAGCCTAGCGTTCTCTACCCTTAGTGCCTTTTCCACCGCTTCGCTAAAGGTAGTGATCTGGGCAACTGCCAGATCCTTCTGAATCTCCACGTTTAGCCCCTGGGTAAATCGCCGAATCCTTCGTTGTTCCGTTATAATGAGTTCAGGGGCGAACTTCGATAGTCGAGTAAACTGGCTCTCGTACTCGGCCACTGATTGCGTGCCTTGGCGTAGTCTGAGGAACTCATCCTCCTTCTTTTCCTGGACTAGGGGTGGGAAGTATTTTGCGTTGAATTCCCTGATGAAGTTTGCCCATGTCCGTGGTGTTTGTTCTCTCTCCCATTTAGTGCGTATAATGTTCCACCAGGAACGGGCAGCCCCTTCTAATTGAAAGACAGCAAAAGTAACCTGTCTCTCATCCGAATAGTGTAAGGCAGCAAAAATGTCTACCATCTTCTCCAACCACCGTTCGGCCACGTCCGGATCAGGTCCTCCCAGAAATTTCGGAGGGGCGAACTTTTGGAACCTTTCGAGGGCTCGATCCTCGCTCTCTATGTGGTCGCCAGGGTTCTCAGGGTTATGGACAGGGTGCTGGCCCTGATGCTCCACTACGTGGGCCAACAAATCGGTCATTCTTTGAATCGCGGCGGCCACTTGAACGTTCGGGTCAACCCTAGGTTCAGGATTAAGCTCAGGTGTGGGTTCCCGATTAACCCTATCAGTTGAAGGTTGCCTACTACCGCGACCACGGCCTCGGCCACTACGAGTACCTTCCATGTCTTAAGTTCACAATCTAGGGCCGAAACACAAGTACGGTATCAAAATAAGAAATAAGAGTAAGCAAGAAACAAGAATTAAACAATAAACAAGAATATCAAGGCAAATAACACATAAGCATATCAAACAAATTGTACAGTAGCAGTCAGTCAAATATGTACAAGCAATCCCATGGAAGTAGCGGGGTCAATCAAAAGTACATATACAAAGCTAGGTCAAAAGACAAAAGTAGCTAACTAGTAGTTTTCCCCTAGCTAGTCCCCACATGGGATCAAAACACGGCTCAAAGGAGCCCTAGCCTAGTTCCCTACGGAGCACACAGACTCTCCCCCATTACTAGAGCTAGGCGTGCTCCCCTCATCAGATATACTAGTACTGGACGCCTCCACTTGCCTATTAGCGCCGATCACACCTCTGACGAGCGCCTCACACTCGTTAATGATGCCGCTCGACCGATCTCGCACTACCCTAGTCACCCTCGTGAGGCGGTCGGTGGCTACTTGCAACTGTCCCCTAAGAGCGTCGGTTCGCTCTTGCTCCTCAACCACGTTGCCCTCAAGCTCACGGATCCGATCCGCTTGCATGCGGATTAATCCCCTCAACCTAACCATCTCGGTTTGGTCCCTAGCGGTGGCTCGCCTAAGCCTCCTACGCTCATCAAGGACGGCTACTACTACTCGATCTATATACGAGTAGTTCTGGCATCGGGTACAGCGGCGAGTCCGACTAGCGGCAGTCCAGCGGCGAATGGGTCCTCCGGGTCTCTCCTGGTAGTCAATAACACGAAAGCGTCTCTGAGGTGGCGCACCTCCGCCCTCGGAGCTCGATCCAGCCATAACCTACAAGAACAAGTTCAAATTTACAACTTAGACGAAGGAATCATACTTAATGGCGCCTTAACATGATCCCCAAAAGGCACTAAACAAATTTTCTAACTTGCCCAAGTTGTTTCTAACCTAGGCTCTGATACCACCTGTGACAGCCCCACCTCCCCCTAGGGCGTACCCTAAGGGTTAGCGAACTGCCTGCCCAGCTCTCGCCAGGACTACTAACGGTCACATACACGCAATTATAAACGTTTCGGAAGGTACCAACAAGTAAGGTTAACAACAAGTGCACAAAACGAAAACGGAAAAACGGAACGAACGCGTCCCAAACATAACGAAACTTTAAATAAGAATCAACAAGTACAATTCCAAGAAAATAGGTCATATACACATTAGAAACTATGTACACATACCCATTATAAGGTTTACAATTCAAAACGTAATGTTCAAGTCCCACATTAGGGTTTCTAAAGGCGAGGAGCTATATAAAGGTACAAAAGAATGCATAACTAGCTCTACTCGCTTCACAAAATCATGATTTCCAAAAACATACCCTGTAAGGAAAACAAAAGGAACGAGTGTGAGCTTTCGCCCAATGAGGTACTAAAAGCCATGCATTCAAGCGCACGAATGTAGCCATGCTCAGTTACACTTACTATCACACATGAAAAGAACACCAAACCAAGTTCAAGGGTAAAAGGATACGGGTGGCTCCCGGGAGCCAATTTCCCCTTGCAACACTTGATCGCATCCCGTTGACCCTCCGGACAAGTACGACCGTAGATCACCACTTTACCCCCAATACCTTCCACCATACATTCCCCTACCGGGCCCGAACACCTCACAGTAATCAGGGGTAATACTCGAGTATACCACAAAGTCGAGGAGCTAACGCTCCACTCGACACACAGTAACCTCATGGCTCGTTACCTAATCGACCGGCCCTTGCCGGCTCGACTCGATAAACGACCATAGAGGCTTGAGCTCAGTTATCACAGTGAGGTCGTAGGGCTCATGCCCAAACGACACCAAGCCAAGCATGAATCAAGTTCACAGATATTCAATCAAATTCACAATTATCCAGTAATCAGTTATACAGGTAAGAGGACAAGAGCGATGAAGTACACTCTCGCCTCAATCACAGACACCACAGTTATTCAACCCAAGAATTCAAGTACTCAACCAATTAAACACAAATCATACATAGTACACTCACCACTTCAAGTAAGCAAGTCACAAAGTTTCGCCCAACGGTTGTCCGGAATCACCGGCACGACCTACAAGAAACAAGAAACTACAATTGAGACTCGAACACGAGTCGAAGGCCTCTTACGTGAATTACTAAAGCAAAATTCAAATATAGCTCAAAAATGGAAAATATTTCGATTTTAAGGTCAAAGGTGTCAACAACCCCAAAACCTCACACTTTTACTCAACCACAACTTAAACGCACGAAACCCTAATTTTCTCGATGCTCGGACAGCATTTCCCCTAAATTTCAGCTTTTCCATCCTACAATCAAACATCAATTTCCACCCAAGTCAATCACAATTGCCACAATTCACTCATAGGCTACTCAATAACTTTCATTAGGGCCACAATACCCTTCATCCAAAGCCAATTGCAATCTCAATGATCAATTATAGAAAAGCCCCAAATTCAAAACCCTAAAACTGAAATTTTCGTTCAAAACTGAAATTTTCCGCAATTAGCCGCAATTCACATACAAGAGCTCCAATTGGCCCAATATTAAACCACCAATCCAAGGCTAACTAGTATTTATCATATAAAACAGAAAAATTCCCAATAAAATCAGAAATTTACCCAACTTCCAATTAAACCATCAAATCATCCAATAATCAAGCTAGTAAGCCACCATAGGCCACTAATCTCGCATTATTAAAAACAAAAGTTAAGTTTCCAAGCAATATACCTTACTCCTCAACAAAGGTTGTAGCTTAAGGGCTTAATCACCAAAACAACTCCACCAAGACCTTCAAGCTTCCTTAGCAATTGGATTTGGTGGAGGAATTTGAGAATTCAATGGTTGGATTTCAAGATTGAGCAAGAAATGGAAGACACAAGGTGAAGCTTTCTTTCTTCTTTTCTCTCTAAGAAGTTCGGCCAAAGGGGGGAAGAAAATGAGGTTAATTGGGTCAAAATTGGTTATTTGGTAAAGGTGATCAAAAGTTAGGCAAGTCTTGTCCAATCGGGTCGCGACACGTGTCACCTTTTTAAGTTTTAAACTTATCCTCTTACTCACTAGGGTTAATCCATCTAGGTAACCTCTAATCACCTACTAACACCTAGTAATTAAATCCCTTTACGCAAAACTTAACCTAATTGGCCGAATTTCTCTCAGTTAACGCACTAGCGGGTCCCACGTCCACTATTCACTCCAAAAATCTCGTAAATTGACTTATACTAGAAAAATATTTTTAAAACCCTATTTACTCATAAAAATGTCCAGAAAATTTATAGAATCAAGAAAATGTGGAAAACGGGTGCAAGGAAATAAATTAAGACCTAGAAATAAAGAAAATTTACGGGTTCTCACAGCTTGGGTATTTATAAAGTCCCCAACCGACTTGGTGAGGGGCTTGGGAAAAGGAATCCAGTCTGATTTTCACTCTTCTTGGGAAGCATTTTTGGAAGTTTCTTCAAGTGTTCAAGAAAAGGTTTTCTAAAAGTTTCCAAAACTCAACTTGTTCTCCAAAATCTATTAGGAAACTAAGAAGATAACTTGGATAACTCTTTTACTTCCACTTGGACACACTCCTACATTTTAGGAAGCTAGGATTTCATTGAGATTCCGTTCACACTAGCACCCCATTCAAATCTGTCCGCCTTGGAACCTTCCTAAAACCGTATCTTATCCCCTTCATTTTGCATTCCATTTGTGTCTTACTTCTTGAATACTCTTGTGAAAAAAGTTGGTGACACTCGTTGGACTTGAGTAGCATTTCTCAACTACCTAATCCAATAGGTAAAGGTATTCTGTGAGATCATTAGAGTGTTTTGAGTGACAAATACGAGAGTGCGTGAAACACTAAGGGAGTGAGGTGAGGTTATATTTGTATTCTTTTCTTGTTCACTAACCTTTTGCAGGTCTAAGAGAGAGTCATGGAGCAATCTCAACCAACCAATGACTACTCACTGATGTTCACAGCCATGAAAAATGAGCTCAGGCGAATTAGTGAGCAACAAATGGAGGAATTGCATACTCGCTTCGATGAGCTATCCAAGAGTCTCATGAGGGACTCTCGTTCCAGATCTCACAACCGGAGTAACGATGGCATCAAAGGGACACATAGTGAAGCTTACTCGGCCAGTGAGGATGAGGAAAGGGCCGAGAGGCCACGGAGGGATACGTCTAAGAGCGAGATCAAGGGGCTTAAGATCCAAGTCCCTACATTCCAAGGCAAAAGCGACCCTGAGGCTTACTTGGAATGGGAAGGCCGTATCGAGATGGTCTTCGACTGCTATGATTATAGCGAGGAACAAAAGGTTAAGGTAGCCACTGTTGAGTTCACCAACTACGCACTGGTCCAGTGGGACCAAGTAAGGACTCATCGAAGGAGAATGGGAGAACCACGAGTCCGGACTTGGCGAGAACTCAAGGTATTGATGCGCAAGAGGTTCGTTCCAAGCTATTACAACCGCGATCTCCACTCCAAGCTTTAAACCCTCACTCAGGGCAACATGAGTGTGGAGGACTACTACAAGGAAATCGAAATGGCCATGATGAGGGCAAATATTCAAGAAGATAGAGAGGCAACAATGGCAAGGTTTCTTAGAGGTCTCAACCCTAACCTACAAGAAGCCTTGGAGCTCCAACATTACTTGGACATGCATGATCTACTTGAATTAGCCATCAAGGCCGAAAGGGGAAAGAAATTGAGGAGAAGTGGCCGACCATACCCCACCTCAAACACGAATGATTGGAAAGGAGGTCAGCCGAGAAGAACATCCCATGAAGCGGGACATTCGGCCACACCACCCGCTTCTAGCTGAACACAAGGTAACTTCCCTAACCACAATTCCAATTCTACCCCTAACAAATTTGTTGATGCATCTAGGTCTACTCCCAAGTCCACTCAAGAAACTCCCAAGCCTAGGAGTAGGGATATTAAATGCTTCAAATGTCAAGGATTCGGACATATCCAATCCCAATGTCCGAATCAAAGTGTAATGCTCATCACTCACAATGGAGACACCGTGTCGAATGATGATGATTGTGAGGAGATGCCCGGCTTGACCAAGGAGGAGTGCTTGGAAATTGACTCGGCCGAGGAGGAATGTTCACCAACTCAAGGTGAAATTGGTTGTTTGGTTGCAAGAAGAGTGTTAACCGCCCGAGTCAAGGAGGATGAGCCGTTACAAAGAGAGAACTTGTTTTACACTCGGTGTAAAGTAAGTGACAGAGTGTGCAGTCTTATCATCGATGGAGGAAGTTGCACCAATGTAGCAAGTTTGCTAATGGTGGAAAGCCTCAGCCTGCCTACAACCCGACATCCGCATCCCTATCGACTTCAAGGGTTAAGTGAAGACGGCGAAATCCGTGTCTACAAGCAGGTACGCCTTCCTTTCTCGATTGGTCAGTACTGTGAGAAGTCATATGCGATATTGTGCCTATGCATGCTACTCATGTGATACTAGGAAGGCCATGGCAATTTGACAAGCATGTTACTTTTGATGGTAAGTCTAACAAATATACTCTTTTGCACAATGGTAAAAGAATTGTCTTAACCCCGCTCACACCTTCACAAGTGTACGGGGACCAACTTAAATTGCAAAGAGAATGTGACTTAGACCGACAAAAGAGAAAACAAAAAGGGCCCGAATCTGGAAATTGTTCGACCTCTACGTTTGAGCAATCGGCCCCAGGGAAGAATGTTGTCACTAGTGTTACAAATGAACAAGCGTTAGTTACGTCAAACACTAGGAAACAAAACATGATAATAAAGGCTACGGACATTAGGAATGTTGTACCATCTAATCCGCCTTTGTTGCTTGTGCTCTGTAAACATGTGCTCTTGCATGTTGATGAACTCGACAAGGCATTGCCTTCGAGTGTAGTTACTTTGTCGCAGGTTAAGCAAGGAGAGATTGAGTTGATCATGGCATGCTCCACCCCTAAATCCATTGGTGAATATCAGAATTTTCATGAAGTTTGCCTCTCTAATGAAGTTGAACGTGTTCAAAGTGCTCTCCTATCAGTTGCATTTTGGAGGATCCAAGAAGATGTAACCTTGCTGCCAATGACCCATACATTCTACATTGTATCATGGAACCAAAGCTACATGTTTTTATTTTCAAGGAGTCATTGGAGTAAAGCCATGAGTCTTTCTTGGCTGGCTGTGAACATTTTCAAACCCACCAAGAGACATGTGCACCAAATTATAATACTCATGACGTATGCAAGTATCATTCAATCTAAGAGGACCAATATGTGGTGGCGTTAGGTTTGTGGTTTCATACTAACAACTCTTGTTAGTATCATTCATCTCCATCCAGATTTGAGGACAAATCCTTCTCAAGTGGAGGGGACTGATGTGTGCACGGATGGCGGCCTTGACTCAAGATTTCATAGAGACATTGAAGGCTTGGAAGAGGATAATCAAGTCACCTACACGATGATCCAAGCCCATGAAGAATTAAGTGGGCCTCCAAGTGGTATGGCCGACTAGGCCTTAGGTCGTAGTGCTAGGTTTCTATTGTTTAGGGTTAGATTAGCTAGTTGCATCGAGTCATGGGCCGGCCCACCTTGTCCAAGGAATGGCCGAACCTCCTTTGTTACTTTTCTTAGGGTTTCATTAGTCCCTTAGCCTATATAAAGGCTCACTTTGTACGGTCAAGGGGACGCAATTTTGATAATAAAATACTTAGTTTGTTTCTCTTCCAATTGAGAGATTCGAATCCTTTACTTGCTTTGGCAAGGGTTCTTGAGCAATCTTGTGCTTGTCCTTGATTGTTCTACCGACCTATCCACTTGAGTAATCACCTCGATTGGAGTCGTCGTTCTACTACCTTTAATCAATTCGTGTCGTCCGTTTTGGTTCTAGGTTCTGCAATCCAAGCGTTGGACAACCTCGCTAGATCCTTGGGCAAACGTGCTACGTGTCTCGAAACGCGTTGATCGAGGGCCGTATCACTCGACCTCCAAACTTGGACCACTCAAGCTTGAATTCGATGGTAAAAGACGCACACAATCAAGTGTGTGTGCTTGATTGATAAGTCAAGAAACAACCTAGGATCAACTCTAAGATGTTCAACTTAGCTTTCACAAGCTAAAGGAATTTGCCTCAATGAAAGACGAAATTCTGGAATTTTATTTAATAATCTCCAAAAACTAAATGTAACATCAGCTTTAGAGCTATTTATAGCCTTGACTAAACCTAATAAAGCTTGGAAAACATTAAGGGAAAATCGGCCAGCCCATTGGGTCTCTCTTGGCTTAAAGCTAACCTACTAATTAACTAACTTAATGACTAACTAAAGTACTATTGGACCTAAGGCCCACATGGCTGAAGCTAAGCTCAACAAGAGCTACTTAATCGAGGCCCAATCCTCCCTTTGAGGCTTGATCACTTGCACCTTCAATTGTAAGCAATATCTTGGTAGTCTTGCAAGGATCTTCCATGTTGATTCCTTCAATGGGCGGTTTCTCTTGGGCTTGGACGGCATGAACTAAGGCTTGAAGCGACTCCTTGAATCTCTTAGCTCGTGCTCGTGTCACTGGGCCTTGGGGCACCTTCACAGGGTCTACTTGAACACCAAGGGCCTCTTGCTCAACCGCATCAATTTTCTTTTAGCTTTAACTCCATCTTTAACATAAGATGTTAGCTGCAAACTCGTACCTTTTGATTCATTAAACATTTCATGTGTTAAACATAACATGCATGAATAAATTCGCTGGTGTTTGGAGAAAATTGGAAGTCATCTTGATGACAAATTTCTGTCAAAAGCAACCAAGAGTAAGGGCAAGGTTTCCAACCTTATATTCATACATTTGGTTGCAAAACCCTGTACCTTTTAACCTACATGTTTGATAACTTTAAAACTGGAGTTTGCTTGCATGATACTTGGGAACTCACTGGGCTTTTAACTCATCCCTTTATTTGTTTTCCTTAACAGGGTGCGCAAATGAGAGAAAAGAATAGTACCAGTTGTAATAGGAAATCTTAATGTGATCTCTGAAGTTAATGTTAGTGAGTGATGTGACGACTTGAAAATTAGCTTATATTTTCTTATAATTCCCTCTTATTTTGAACAAGTTAATTTATAATTCCTTTTACTACTAAAATTACTCCCTCAATAGTTGTTATAAATAATAGAATTGAGAGTTTTGCTTTTACTTTTATAGTTAAAGTGAGTTAGGGTTTTGCGCATTTTGGTAGTTTGATCACTTGGTGAGGTGTGTGTACCGAATTTGATAGATAAGAGTGAGTTTTAAATAAGAGGAAGTGTGTGATTAGAAGTGCTAATGATAAGTTAGTGAATCATAAGTTAAAACAAAAGTACAAGGGAGTTAAGGAAAATAGGCTTGAACCGACGTGCGCCGTTTGTTACCGGTTGAGTACACCACTTGACCAATACTTTCCTACCATAATCTTCTTGTTTTTATTTCATCTAATCAGCCCTAGATTAAACCTTAAACCAGCGAAATCTTTGACTAAAGAAAAGGTGAGAAAAGAAAAAAAAAGAAGATCTTGACTTGCCAAGTGTTGGCAATCAAAGAAGAGTTTGACCAAGATATTTCCTTCCTTCTTATCTTTCATTTTGGTTAAATTCCTCTCATTTTTTTCTTCATGGTAGCCGAGAGCTAGGAGAGGGAGAAGAGAGAAGAAAACTTTCAATTCCAATCTTGATTTTTCCTTGTTTGAGTTGAGATCACAAAAACTAAACCGATTGAACTAGTCCTTCGTGCTTAGGAAGCTTGGAGTGGTGAATTTCCTTAGAAGAAATAGCTTGGTTCTTCAACTTCTCAAGTAGTTTTGGAAGGTATAAGTTCATCCACTTCTTTTTCTCTTCTTATTCTTGTTAAGTATGGTATAGATGCCTTGAATCTTGGAATATTATGGATGATATTCTAGTTTTGGTGTAGATTAGTGGAATTTCAGCTAGGGTTTTGCCATTTTTTAGTCTTGATTTATGTTGCTCAACTATAGTATGTTGGTATGGAGATTGGATAAGGAATTGTGATGTGTGCACGGACCTTAGCCAAGTAATGATCCAGTTCGAGTTCCATTGGTCCCGTTACACGTGCACGGGCCAAGCGCTTCAAAGAGTCTCTCCAAGCCCTTGTTCGAAATGTTTAGGACCAACAAGGGGTCCATCGGTTGAGGTATCTTTTGTTATATCCGTGTTTTTCGTTGTTGTGTCGTCTAGGGTTTGTGATTTCCGCTGCCTTGTTCAAAACACCAAAAAAAAAAAAATTCTGTCCGCACCGTTGTGTCCCTTGTTGCACCCAATTTCTGGTCGTAGTTGTGTCTCAATCTGTCCGTAGTTGTAGTGACTTGTTGTCTAACATTTTCTGTCCGTTTAGGCCGTCGTTTGTTGCATCAAATTTCTGTCCATTTGTTGTGTCAAATCTGGCCAACGTTTGTTCCGTGTTGCGTTGCAAAATCAGTCGCAAATCTGTCCGTAACTTGTTCTTGTTATTGAGTCGAAGTTGTTCATCAAATCTGTCCGCAATCTTGTTCCTTTGTTTAGTGTCAAATCTGTTGTGGTGTGTGCGCCTTTTGGTGTCCAAAAAAAATCTGGTTGAAGTTCCCAAATCTGTCTCGTTAGTTGGACATCACTTGAGCAGCAAGAAATTAACTTGGTGGCGGCTAGAGTTTCTCTTTTCGCGCTAGGGTTTAGTCAAATCTGTCCAAGACTGCTCGTTGGTCATCCAAGTTGTTTTACTTGTTTTCCAAAACTGATTTGTGGTTAAACTTGTAGGTATTTTGTCAATCTTGAGTTTCTTGAATTTCTTGACCACAATCTTGAAGTTCTTGAAGTCTTGATAACTTACTTGGGAGTTCTTGAAGGATCTTGAGGATCTTGAAGGTTTCTTGTGTGTTTGATTAGCCGAAACAAATCTGGAATATTATTCCATTCGGGCAAGCTTGTGCCGTGTTTGTTTCGTTATAGTCAAAAAAAAAATTCAGGGGTATTGTTCACGCTGGTACTGTTCATCGTACTGTAGAAGTACTGTTCATACCGAAAAAGAAAAAGAGAGACAAGAAAAGAAGAATCTGTTGGCAAGAAAACAAAGAGAAAAAAAAAATAATAGCAACCGAATTGTGTGGGGGAAAATTCTAATTTGCGCCATACTACTTGGAGTAGAATTTGGAACCTTCTAAAGGTTGTTACAAGAAGGAAAGGGGTTTTCCAAAAGGTTTCCTAACCTAATCAGATTTGCGCAAACCTTCTTGGACAGAATTTGGAAGTTACTAAAAGTTGTTTCAACAAAAGGTTTTCTAAAGGTTTCCAAAAACTAACTTGTTTTCAAAATCAATTAGGAAACTAAGTGGACAGCTTGGGTACTTTTTCTAATTCCACTTGGACAAGCTCCTACATTTTAGGAACTAGGGTTTCGTTGGCTTCCTTTTCACACTAGCGCTAGTTTCCATTTCTGTCCGCCACTAGAAAGCTTCCAAACCGTGCATCCTTGTTCCATTTTGCATCCCATTTGTGTCTTGTTTTCTTGGTTACTCTTGTGGAAAGTTTGGGGAACAATTTTTGGATTTTTGCGCGGCATTTCTCAACTACTCAAACCGGCAAGGTAAGGAATTTTTGGTAAGCTTATTTGAGTGCTTTGAGTGATACACGAGTGATGAGCACATACACGTGAGCTTGTGTGTCGTGAGGAATCTCTTTTTCTTTGCTAACCATTTTGGCAGGTCACGTAATCATGCCTAGGGGAGTTGCCTCTTACTCATACAACCAAGAATTCTTGGAGAATGAGCCTCTCAAAAGGAGGGGTTCCAAGCGGCCTACTCCCAAGCATTCTAGTTCCATGGAATCTAGTTCACAACATGAGTTTCGTTCTCTCCAGGGAGGAGATGGAACGTTACCGTGCTTCGTGTGTATATGAAAGGTATAAACGAGATTGTGATGAATATAAGAAGGAGCAAAGAAGTTTGCGCAGAGCATCTAAATCGAGGTCAACCTCAAGCAAACGAGATTCATCTAAGAAGTACCTTGACCATCAAGACAAGGAGTTCGAGAATTCTCGAATTGAGTCAAGGCTTCGTGAATCAAACGATGATTTCCGAAGTCGGACTAAAGCATTGGTTGATTCTATGATGGAAAGAATTAGCCAAGTGTTGGATTCACACTTGGAGCAACTTAATCATGTGTCAACCGGTGCTAATAAAGGAAAAGTTCATTCTCGTTCCTCGTTGATTGAAGAGGCAAATATGAATGAGTTGCAACCGAGCCATGAACATGAGCTAGAAAATGAAAATCAAACCTCATGTACAATGAGTGAGTATTGCCCCCGAGAAGAATGGAGTGGGAAAAGGCAAGAATAATTTGGCCTTAGTGAAGAGTAAAGAGGAGGGGTTGACCGTGTTTACAAAGGCCAAAAGTGTGAACATTTTGTTTGCTAACCGGCTAACATGTGATTTGTTTAGTATCTCTTCATTTGTGCAGATTAAACAAAGTCAAGTAGAGTTGGTCATGACATGTTCCATTCCGAAGTCACTTGGACACTTTGCGAGTTTCCATGGAGTTTGTCTTCTAGGAGCTAAATCTCTTTGGTGTCAATTCATGGAACAATGTCAATTCAAACCTATCCGCACCATTGGAGGGTTGATTCGAGCTCATCCTAAAACGGAAATTCCAGATTCTACTTCTTGTTCTCTACCTATGGTTCATTCATCACCTCTGCCTTATTTTGAGCATGTTACTAGCACTAACTCTTGTTGCTCTTATGTAGGTGTTGATGAGAAGTGTAAAGGACTAGCACTGGAATCTCAAGTTGAATCAATTGGTGGAAGGAATATTGAAGTGTCAAAGGGAGTTTTCTCATTTAAATCTTGTTCGACACCTTCTTACCATCTAGCTAATAATGTCCCATTAGTTCTTTACCCGATTTCTGAATTGTTTCAAGTTGAAGGTTATTTTGTTTTTGTAGGTTGTAACGCTGTCCAAAATTTCCCAACTATGATTAAAGAGTTGCAACCTGACTTCATGCTTGTTCCAGCTGCATGTTGCGAAGAAGGGCCGAACTATACCACATTGTACAACCGATTC